>SNQJ01S0013985.1:165565-220086 GCA_010110895.2 Picea sitchensis
TGAGCAATGATGGCAGTAGGGTAGGTAGGAAAAAATGAATAAGCTCAGCATTCCAAGCATCTCTTTTTCATCAGTGTTTATTTTAATTTGGTTTCAGTTGGAAGATCAAAACAGGTACAAGTTGCAGAATAAGGTTTTGGGACCAACCCAATGGATAAAGCACCGGTCTGCATGATTCACAGGTCCGTGGTTCTTGACACCTCCTGAAAGAAGCTGCCATCCCCAGGTGGAGCCTATGTTGGAGTCCTATAATTATAGGCAACTCGATTCTTCGATTGTTGATTTGGAATTTCCCCCGTGATGAAGACTTCTGGCTCGGTTGACCCCCTTTTTCCCCTCCATCCATTTTGCCCGATCCTCCATCATCCTGTTGCATCCTTCATCCTTCGCTGCGCCTTCACTCCTTTGTCTTTTCGATCCATTTAGTACGCCTCACCCGCCTTCCATCCATGAATAAATGGACTTAGGATAATGAACGAATAATGTTAAAAGATTAGTGATCTTCTCTAATATTTGTTAGCCTAACAAAGTTGTTTTGATAGGATAATTTAAAATAAATAATTGTTAGACTAACTATTAATTAATTAATTAATTAATAATTAGTTAGTTTAATTAATTATATAAAAATCAAACATAAAAACTAAATATAATAAATATATAATAAAACAAATATAAGAATTATAATAAAACATAAAATATTAAATACAAAATATTAAAACAAAACAAATAAAACAAAAAACAAAACATAAAAAAAAACACGTAACAAATCATATAATAAAAAACTAAAAATTAAAAACAAACAAACCTACGCTACCCTAAGTCTACCCCACCCTCTACCTCCAAGCACCTTCACACATCTCACCCCCCATCCAAACTCACATCAAATTAATCAAATGGTCCTCAAAAATTCCGGACCCCCCCTCACTATACAGAGTTTAACGAGAGGGGGGGGGGGGCGTCCGGAATAATGGTTTTCCAATACCACCCCACATATAAGTGTCTAATTCCCATTCCCGCGGACCGCCCCCCGCCCCAAAACCGCTTACCACCTCAGGGGGGGTCCAGAATACCACCAATCGCGAAAAAAACCACTTTTTCATATTTTTGCCATTTGTTGCTTGTTTCACCATGTATTCTTTCAAAACGGATTATGCGAAAACGAAGATGGATTTTAAAAATACGAGAGATGTTTTTTCTTAGCACGGGCTGAAGAACAAAAACCTCTCTCAGTTTTTGCAACGAAGCTACGAGCAGGGAGAATTGAAGCCATCTTCGAGGCCCTTTTTTCCAGATTTCTTCTTTTCTGTTACAGTCCTGATTTTGCGGGAGCTGTTACAGCTAGCTGGAGGCGAATTTGGAAAAACCGAAGGAGGTTTTCGTCCAAAACATGCCCATATACAATAAACTCTTTTAGTTTTTTCCCAGGTGTCAACTTTGAAGAGAAAACCACGTCTGTTCGGACCCCTTTTTCGCATAAAACCGGTCCGTCTTTTATGGCAGACAGATAATTCATTTACAAGGAACACATGGCAGCGGTTAGAGAACCGATCCTCCAACTAAAAGAAAATATCCAAAAAACTCAAGCATTCAACGACTTCTGCATTCATTTGTTTTGATGTTGTTAGAGTCTATTCGCCAACAAATCTTAAACAACGTCCAATATGCCAGATGTTCAGGCAGCAGTTACCAATTTTAACCTTCCTTTTGGTTTGCGTTTTTGTTTGTTTTTGAGACAGTCTACATGTGTCGAAACTTTTGTAACTTCTTTTCTATTTTTAGAAAGCAGAGTTATGAGCTCGAGTGTTAGAGGACTGAGATATCTTGCTTATTTATACACATGTAAAAGACAAAACATGGGTTCGACCTGTAGGAATTTTTTTTTCCCTTTTTGCTGGACTGTGGGCCTTGCTACTTTAGGAGGTTTCTCTGTAATTTTGGAATGACCAATCAATAATGGAGGAAAGGATTTATAGTATTCTTGTGTAGCAATGTTGGTGGTGTGTCCCTTGTCTTTTTTTAGTTATCTTTCTGCTGTCATTCAAGCATTTTCATTTCTTATTATTGAAAAAGAGTAAATGGAGAAGAATTTATGCATGCATACTCTTTATCCAATTTTCCAATAATCTTTATGTTTTTTTCTAAAACTTAGTTTATGAATTCTTAACTACTCATTTTCTTAGTTTTTCCTCCCCCATTTCTTCCTCAATCGACACCATTCAAGCTTAATACGATCCAAAATTGCTACTATCTTGCCGTGTGGATACATTTACCTCTAGATCTGTTTTGATCATTATCTTATAAACAGACCCCATAGCCCAATGGTGATCTGAGAAACTCGTCAACCACATCCTCTTCTAAATATTTCAAAAACCCCAACCCCATGTTCTTCATAGCTAGCCTAATATTCTCTTCAAACAAATCTATATTAGACAGAGAGATCCCTCTTTGAGTCTTGGAGGGCTAGATCTAAGACTTGAAGTGGTTTTGATATTGCCTTTGTGACTGCCTCTTCAGCCTTGGGCAAATTACAGAGTGCTAACAGGTTCTAAACATAACTTCTTAATTAAAATAATTTGCACATAAATAGTTCTCTTACAAAATTTCAGAAAAAGGTCTTTCTCTCCAAAACCACCGACTGATTGTCTCAGGTCGATGCCATTATTTATAACAAAAAATAACTGAACTAAAAATAGCTACTAAAGTTGTGTTAAATTAAGAAAACACCACATGGTGGATTTATCTATCTGTTCTCTTTTGCTCATCTAGCGGTTTTACTGAAGTGAATTGTTCTTCTTGTACTCTGACCACTTGACGAAGATATCTTCACATGTATTTGCATATGAAAACTTGTGTTGATCCATCAGAGTGGACATGACCTCTTTTATCTCTATTGCCTATTCCTTGTACTTGATTATCTTGACACTTAAGCATTGTAAGACTGCAAGAAATTTAATCGGGGGTTCCATGAATTTTTTCACTTGACCTGGGATCATGCTTGAAATCTGAGAAATATCCACTTGCCATGCCAAATATTGCTCTTGATGTTGTTTAACTATGTCATGCAGATCGACGAAATCTTCCGGTGGACCAAACTCTGGTAGGTCAATGCTCTTCATTTCCTGGTTGACTTTCTCCCAACTTTTCTCACATTCTCCCCATCTTTCCTGCATTTGCTGCTGAGGTTCCTAGACCATGCTTACCCAATGTTCAATTGTCTTATTTATTCAAACGATGCTGCTATCCATCAACACTCGGATGCCATGCTCTTCTGTATCTCGACCCTTCTACACTTCACTGATGTAGTATATCCATTCTAAGGCTTGATGTGCCTTTTCATACCATCACTTCATGTCTTTACAAGTTTCCATCCCCATGAGGGTATCTTCTTGGAAATCAGCTATGCGAGCGGTGAAGAGATCTCTTTCACTATTGAATTGTGCATACATTTATTAGAAATCATTATTCATGAGTACCACTGACTGTGTCGAATTCTGGTAATATTCTGCTTACTGTCGTAGATGGTCCAGTTCTTTCTTCATGGAGGCTACCTCCCTTTCATCCCTTCTTTCCCTGTCCAAAGTAGCATCAGTTATAGCCATACCTACTTTGATTAGCTTAGTCATCTTAGCATTTTCTGTGTCAAACAATGTTTCCTCCGTGGTTATGAGAAGTGTGCTATTGAGCGTGAGCGTCCTTTTCTTGGTAGTCCTTCTCATTACAACTTTCCTTTTCTTGTCATAGGAAACTTCCTGTATATCAACGATTTCATCTACTGGTTCAGGAGTCTGTTGATCTCCCTAGGACAGAGTACTGCCCAGGCTTCCGGTCGTATAGAGATGTTCCATGGAAGGTTCTCTTAGTTCCTTGGTAGGGTAAACTTCTGTATGTTCTGGTGACTTGGCCTCCTACTAGTGCTCGTCGGCTGGTGGAGTCTTGGTCCTAGATGGGGAAGTAGGAAAAGGATTGACATTAGCTGGGGGTTCGTCTTTTGAGATGCCTATTTCTGGCTACTGCATTTATTCTTCTTGTTCACCAGCACCCAAGTCATTTATAGATGTCATTATGAGGCAGTGTTCCCAAATGGTTGAGAAATTCAGTGTCCAGAGTGTTCCGTGTCTCATGGTCACCTTCCTGGGTATTTGGAGTCAAAGCGTCGGAAATTGGAGCAGATGTTTCCCCTGGTTCTTCCTCTTCTATGATTGGTACCGGGGTTATGCGCGAAACCTCTAAACTTTCCTCATTGTCATATATGGTAATTAAGTCTATGAGGATAGTAGGCACACCTATCCCACTTGATGCTCTTGCTATCCCCCGCTGAGCTGTAGTAGTCACCGACGATCCTTCCTGTGGTGACATGGGGTTGGGGTTTTGTTGGTCGGCGGTCTCCTCTGGTGGAATTGTCTGTGAGCCATTTAGCTCTTCCTGAGGGTGGCTTGTATTGTCTGGGGTAATCCTAAAGGGTTCTATCAAAGGGTTGAGTGGGTGATCTTCTCCAAATCTTTGTATAGCTTTTTTGTCTTCTTCTAGTAACATCACCCCCTCCTCCGTGCCTCTGTGACTTCTACTACTCTGTTTTATTCTCTTACCCTAAGGGATTCTTGAGCTTTCTGTTATATCATTTCAACCTGGTCATATTGGGGTTAGCCTTTCTATGGAGCACCTCCTCCTAGTCTTGGGTGCCCTCTGTAAATATTTCATCTTCAAAACTATCATGAGCATACAACTAATAGGAGGATACCTACGACGCATGATGGGGAACCAAACCCTTCAGATCATTCTTGCGAAAGCGGCTTGTGGGGAATCGATACTCAAGCTGATTTAACCCTTCTTGTTTCGCTTGCACAATGTCTTTAACCATATAAAATCCTATATGAAATCCATAGGGAATGAAAGCTCTATTCTTATCCTTTACTAGAGAAGCATTATAACCTTGTAAAATAGTCTGGTAACAAATCTCTCTCAATATGAGATGATCCGGGACATGAACGAGGAGTAGGTGGGGTGCACCAGTAGCTCTAAAAACCCTGATATAGGTGCCTGTCTCTTCGAAGTACCAGTGGCCAACTTTATCTATCATTTTCTTTGATGCCGCCGAAAGCCGAGGGAATTCGTTTCTAAAAATAATGAAGTATATCCTGGTTATGAACCCATCACAGATCATGGAATATGATATTTTGTACCTATTTTCCCATAAGATACTGAAATAAACATGTACATGCAACTCGAAAATATTCCATCTTAAATTCATACATGCGAAAACATTTCTTGTGCAGATTACGTGAAGACTGGATCTTCTCCTTCTTTCAGTGTCTAGGCATGTAGGAGATTTATACTCAGCTACTTGGAGATTATGTCTCCCCAATTGAAACTACTCCCAGAAATCACCACGGTATAAGCCAAGGGAATCCAAGCTTATGAAAATTTTGAGCAGTCCTTTTCTCCATATAATTGGAAAATTGAAGATATTATATACATGTAGGGTTATCTGAAATTTACCGTGTTGTACTAGCCGATGTTTCTGTTTGTGAATTTTTTGTCTTCTTTCCACCATGGGGCTAGTAACCTGCTGGTGTCATGATACTCATAAAATTTGACCACGAAATCTATGTTTAACCTCTCCTCTGGGTCCTTGAGTTTATAATATTTTTGTATCTCAGCTGGAAGGAAAACAACAACGCATTCGCCCTCCACATTGTTGACAGTGCACTTCACTATGTCCATGTGGTCTATTATCCATCCTACAGTCTCGATACAGGGCAGAACCGGGGTCCGAAAAGAAACCCTATGCAGGTATGATCTTCTGATGTTCGGGAACACTTGATCATCCAATATTCTGACATCCAGGTTGTTGTGGGGTGTGAAATCTGGGTAATCCTCCTGGCTGATTTTTCTATACAAGTCTCCCCATTGCAGGCGCACCATTTTAGATCTAGTGCTTATCTCCATGTCCTCGAACGCCAGAGGTTGGGAAAATTTATTTTTGGTGGATGTGAGGATAACTGGTTCTGTCTTTGACACAAAATCAAGTTCTCTTGCAGCGCCCAGTGTAGACCCTTCGCCGATATCTGCTTCCTTCTTTTTGGGCGTTCTAGGTGAGCGCCTGGTCATTGGATTTCTTGGAGGAATTTTTCTCTCGCTTGTAAGAAATTAACCTCATCTTACTGGTAATCAAAGTCAGGGACCGGGTTGTAACCTCCTCAATGCTTTCTCTTGCTCCTTCGTCTGTTTCGGGGAATAAGTGATTTGCGAACGAAATAACATGTTTGGGTATGACCTTATAAATTTAAACATAACATATACTTACCCTGTCACATCAAGCCCTAAATTTGGGAGTGCAAATGAGATATGTGCAATCTATTACAGAATCTACACCACACTTAAGATTAAATGTAACACAGGCTGGTGACGTAGGGGCATGTTTTTCTTAGTTCATCATTGAATTCAAATTCCAACGGTTGGCCGACGCGCGGGGTTGTGGTGTTGGTTGCAGGAAAATTCAATTTGTCTACCAAAACAAAGAAATCCATCTTACCTTAGCTAGGGATGTCCAATCAAATCACTAGGCCTTTTCGTGTTCACAAGAAACTAGTATGTTTGGCTTCGGGAAAAAGAAAACAAGGTCTTTTGAATGGAACAACAACACGGATCGACCAGGATTTTTGGTGTAGAATGATGAAGGTTCGATGAAAAATCCCGACATTCGGTGACCTATCAGTCTGCCGATAGTAAATGGGTGAATCAACATCAACAATTTTCCTTAGACATGTTTCGTTGATACCTTTAGGAAAAAGTTCCGACACCGATAAAAACTGTTGTACAACACTAACGCGGAAATGATGACCTGGAAGTACAGATATGACATAGGGGAACCTCAAAGGAAGACACGGGGAAGATACTGATTCATACAGATTATTAACACGACAAAGACATGTGGCTTATTGATTTTGAGCTCTTCGTGAGAAACATTTTTTGGCATCGCTGAATTTCTTCAAACAAACATCCCTAGCTACAACATCCTATCTTGCTGATGCCGAAGACGTATCAGCGATCGACGATTGACAATTTGTGTCGATCAATGTTTTCGTCATTTCAACCCTCAGAGTTCACCGATGCTGAAATGTATCGACGATCGACGATTTTTTATGGTTGTCCACATTTGTGACTTATATCTGGGATTTTGCCGATGCCAAAAACGTATTGTCTATGTTAAAGAACTATGTTATAGACCAGAAATTGCCGATCAATGACCGTTGAAATTTTTTAAGCCTTGTACACTTTAGGCCTTTCATGTCATGTGACTAAAAAATATCAATCCGTCAATAAATTCAAGAAAAAAAGAATAACCGATAACAAGACTCAATAACAACATATAAATTCATCCATCCCACAATACTGGCTCTAAATAAAGAAAAGTGATAAGTGGTACCCAAAAGAAAGAAATTTCACAAAATCTTTTAGGGTGTGTTGAGTTCTCAACACTACCATGATGACGTCATTCTGTTTGGTTGATTTTGGTAACCCTGTGATGAAATCCATGGATACGGTTTCCCATTTCCATTCTGGGATTGGTAGGGGATGCAACAACCTTACTGGATGCCGATGCTCTACCTTAACCTGCTAACATTCTAGAAGTTTATATAAGTAATCAACTATGTCCTTTTTCAGTTCAGGCCAATAAAATAGTTTCCTATTGGCTGTGATCATTTTCTGATAATTAGGATGTCCGGTATATGGTATTTTGTTTAGTTCATCCATTATGAACCTCTTCAAGTCGTCACAATTTGAAATATACAACCCGCCTTTGTAAGTTAGTAGGCCATCATTCAACAATTGATAAACCTCATACTTCAGCCCTATCGGCTCTTGCTCTAAGTATGATTTCACAGTCTTGAAAAATGCATCTATTTCTTGTGCACTTTTGACTCTCTCCTTGACGTCTGATTCACAGGTGCTTACAACTGCCAAGTGAATCACTTCATACTTCTACTAAGGGAATCAACCACCCTATTTTCTTTTCCTTTGATATGTTTGATTTCAAAATCAAACTCACTAAGGAGAGCCATCCATCTAGCTTGTCTAGCATTGAGTTTTAGTTGATCAAACAAATATCTCAACCCACTATCATCTATCATAAGCACAAATATTCTACCTAGGAGGTAATGCCTCCACATTTTTAAAGCATGTACGATGGAAGACAATTCCAAATTGTGGATCACATAATTGATTTCATGCTCATTCAATTTTCTGGATTCGTAGAAAATCACATGTCCTTCTTGCATAAGGAATCCTCCGAGACCTTACTTACATGCATCTGTACAGACAAGGAAGTCTTTGTTTGGGTCTGCAATATTCAACACAGGTGCATTGGTTAGAAGGTATTTCAGCTGTTGGAATCTCTCTTTACATTCTGATGTCCAAATGAATTTAACTCCCTTTTTATGAAGGGAGGTGATTGGGCAACCAATCTTGGAAAATTCCTTTATGAACCTTCTATAGTATCTTTCTAGGCCCATAAAGGATATGATATCAGATACATCCTTTGGGGTAGGCCAATCCATAATGGATTTGATCTTGTCAGGATCAACTGCCACTCCTTCTTCAGAAATAACATGGCCTAAGTAATGGACTTGTTTTTGGAAAAAGTCACACTTACTAAACTTAGCATAGAGCTGATGTTCTCTTAGCACTTGAAGCACTAATTTGAGATGTTCTTCATGTTCTTCTCTACTCTTCGAATAAATTAGGATATCATCAATGAAAACCAACACAAATCTATCCAAGAACTTACTGAGTACATTATTCATTAAGCACATAAAAGTGGCTAGTGCATTGGTAAGCCCAAATGACACCACCACAAATTCATAGTGCCCATATCTTGTCCTAAAAGGTTGTTTTGTGGATGTATTCATCCTTAATTCAGACTTGATGGTATCCAGACCTCGAGTCAATCTTGGAGAAAATTGTAGCACCCCTTAATTGGTCAAACAATTCATCTATCCTTGGCAAGGGATACTTATTCTTAATGGTCATCTTATTGAGTTGTTTATAGTCTATGCACAACCTAAGTGTGACATCCTTATTTTTCACAAACAAGGTTTGTGCTCCCCATGGAGACACACTAGGCCAAATGTATCCTTTGTCCAACATATCCTTTAGCTGTAGTTTGAGATAAACTAGCTCTGGTGTACTCATTCTATAGGGTGCTCTAGACACTGGCACCACTCCTGGTACAAGTTCTATTGAGAAGTCAATATCTCTTCTTGGAGGTAGAATTGGTACATCTTATGGAAACACATATTTATACTCTCTTAATATGGGATGGTCCTCTAGGCTTGGTTTATTTTTCTCAACAAATTTCAACACTTGTATTGCATACAAAAGACATCCTTTTCTGCAATACTTCTTCACCTGAAGGGTTGATATTTGTATGACTGAGACATGATTTTGAATTCCTTGTAGGGTTATTTTTCTCCCTTCTTCATCTTCACACTCCAAAGTTTTATTGTAATAGTCCAACTTGGTTTTATGGGCAACCAACTAGTCCATGCCAATCAACAGGTCATAAGATCCTAAAGGGAGCATGTTTATGGTTGCTTGGGTGGGTAATCTATTCATAATGAATTGGCATGTTGGTATGACCTTTGTTACCTTTATTTTGGTTCGAGTGGCTAGTTGTAATAGCCATGATTTAACATGTTTTACTTGCTACAATTTACATTTCTCAACAGTTTGAGGGGCAACACAACTCAAATTAGAACCAGGGTCGATTAAAAAGGAATATAGTTGGTTGGAAATCATACCTTCCATCTCCACTACTAAAGCTTGGTGGTCAACTTGTCTATTATCCAAGGCTGCATAAATTTGTGGCATGCTCCTAGCCACATCATTGACTGTGGTAGCTTCTTGGATGTTGTAGACCCTCCTATTATTTTTTTTGTCTATGTGGATAGTCCCTCAACAAATGTTCTTCTCCACAACCCCAACATTTCATGGGTTCTCTCTTTGTGTTATCAATCTTACCTGGGGCTACTCCAAAGGGTTTATTACCACTTTGAGATGGGAAATTCTGCTGATATACACTTTTAGTAGGAAGGCTCATCTTAGAAATTTTCCCATGGTTCTTATATCTTGAGGATTTAAACCCATTCTTCTTGAATCCCGAATTACTTTTCTTCTTCTAGTCCTCATGAGGTTCTGCCTTATTCTTGAATTCCTCATAGCAATACCTTGCCTTCCAGATAGTATCTTCTAAGGTCTTGTGTTCATCAAATTCAATTCTATCCCGGAAGGACTGAGGCATCCCACTAATAAATCATTGCATCTTTACCTTTTCATCCTTTATGTAGGGCACACACATTATCAACTCAAGAAATTTGTTGATATATTCATCTATTGTGAGTTTCCCTAGCTTGAGTTCATAGAATTCCTTGGTTTTCCCATCAAATTATTTTTCTGACAGATACTTCTTCTTGAAGTGTTTCTCAAATTGTTTCCATGACATGTCCTTCTCATGGATTCCTTTCACATTCTTAAGGTCCTCCCACCAAATGGAGGACTTTCTGTTCAAGTTGAAAATGGCTATTCGAGCCTTTAAGTTTTTAGAGTAGTCATGGACTCTGAAGTATTTCTTCAATCCAAGCAGTCGAACTTCTTCTTCTTCCCCCTTTTTAATTTCTCCATCGAAAGTGGGTGGTTTGGATTTCTTAAACTCCTCAGGGTCATGGCTCTTGGAATGTTTCCTCTTCTTTCTTCTCTTCTGGGAATGTGAACTAGTCTCGCTACTAGAAAATTCCTTGGAGTTGTTAGTTTCCTTGCTAGAGGATTATCCCGTTGAATGTCTTTTGGCTCCATGTCGGGCCTTCTTTGAGGTGCTCCTCCTTGTGTGGCCACTTTTAGGACCATGCTTTTGTATCTCAGGTGGACTTTGAGTTTTCTTAGTATGATGTTTGTCCATATGGCTGGTTGCCGGTCCATGTTGTAGCTTCCTTTGTATATATGATAGGCTTTTCACAAGGACTGCATTAATTTCAGTTTGTTTTTCTTGTTCTTTTACCAGCCTTTCATTTTATTCCTTACAACTATGTAATTACTCCATGAGGCTTCTTACAGTTTCATCCAAATCTGGATGGGTTTCCACCGCCCTCCTCTCATCAGATTATTCTTCTATATTGTGGGAGATATCCCCCAACTCATGGTGTGTCACCATCCTTTACACTGCATTTTTCATGTTGTCCACTGACTTATTGAGTGCTGATGAGACATTTTCTGTTAGTTAATTATCTACTAGTTTATAAACAACACATACAATTTGTAAGGTGAAGTCAACTTCTTTATTTGGAACACTAGCAACACATAGTTCAGATTTTTAAAACATATAACAACAATAGAAAGTTTCATTCCTCTCTAATAATATTTTTATGCGACTCGTTCATGAGCCCAAGCAGGCCAAGTGTTGTTTCCCGCTCTGATACCACTTTATAAGACACCCGAACCCTTAGGTATCCATTAGAGGGATGAGGTATACATTTTTTTCTTTCACTCAAAGATCTCAGATCCTCTTCCTGAGATCTCCATCTTCTTATGCTCATCAAGAGCTTTCCACCAACTGTCACCATGCTCAAATCCGAGCTTTGGATTGGAATTTACGCCCTTGTTTAACGCACCTGCTTACGAGATTTCGACGTTCGACACTTAATACATGTTCCTTTATTCACATATCCTCCGGAGTCCCGAAACCCAAAAATCCCTCCATGTGGTTCTGGCCTTCGGCCCTTTCGACTTATTCAATACACCACCCGAAACCTACAGAGTTTCAAAACCCCTAACTCCTGAAGCATCCACACTTACACGTGGTGGTGCGTTAAATACAAAGGTGAGGGAAGTTAGGTCCAGGCCTTCGACCAATTTACCCCAGTGTTCCAATATCCCAAGCTCCCCGAAGTCCCTAACTCCCAGTGTCCTGGGTGCTCCACCAACTTTTGGCCAAGCGAGCATGCACCAGGGGGGTGACACACAACAAAGGGCAGAGATGACACATGGCCCCATTAATGGGTGACACATGTCACATTCTAATGGGTATATAAGGTCTGTAAAAAGTACAAATCAAGGAAACATGTGGCATGCCAAACATGGGTCCACGTCACCCTAGGTGACATCAGTGTGCCATGTCACTTCAGAATGACAACCTCCGTTGCTTCGCGACTTTGGCATTCAGGGGTTTGGCTATCTAGTTTCCTTTTTACTCTCGGAGTGGTCAACTCCGGTCTGACCACGGTCTAGATCCAATGGTCAGGAGGGATCCCGAGGCATCCTAAGATCGACAGTCCTTGTCGCTTCACAACTTCGACGTTCGGGGGTTCTACCCATTCAACACTTCCTTTCTCCCAGAGTGATCAATGCCGGACTGACCATGGTGTAGATCCAACGGTTAGGAGGGATCCCAAAGCATTCTCGGATCGACGGTCCTCATCGCTTCACGACTTCGACGTTTGGGGGTTCTACATGTTCAACACTCCCTTTCTCTTAGAGTGGTCAATGCCAGACTGACCATGGTGTAGAGCCAATGGTCAGAGGAGATCTTAAAGCGTACCTGGATCTACAACTCATGTTAATTTGTGACCAGTACGTGGGTCAGGGTTTAATAGTGGGACATATCCCACGGTCAAGGTTAAGGAAACCGCCAAGTGTCAGTCAACCTCATTGGTAAGCGTACCAGCAGGTTACCTTCGGTTGGTTTCGAAAGTTGTAATGTCATAACGTCCCAGATCTACAGACTCCCGTAGTTCCAAAGAAAAAATAACTTAGTTCCTTTCAGACCTAGCAAAGGGTTCTAAGGTCCTAGTCATATGGATTCCCTGACAGGTCTCGGGGCTGCATGCTTAACTCTTAGCTGTGATTTGGTTAGGGCCATGGACATGAGCCCTCGATCACACAGACGAATGGTTTGAAGGAGGCACCCTCCCTCCATAGAGATTGAATTCAGTAACCTGCGAAGGTAAATTCGAGGGGCGATAGGGTTGAGGTGTTCCAGCGAAGTCTACCCCGACTCTTACGTTACAAAATCAACCCTTGGGGAAATATCCTTAAGGATTTTCCAACTAGTAAAAAAAGCATAAACTTATCCGTAAATTTATTTGAAGACCCAAGTCTAATAGTTCTCCTACTCCTAAGTAGAAGAAAATAGAAACCATTCAAATGCAGGGGTTTACAGAAGAACAATAAGCATTTATAATATTAATCAAGCAATGCAAATTTTAGTCATAGACACAGACATCCAATTAATCATTTCAATTCTAGAACACGGGTAAGGAATACTTATCAAGAAATAAGATAATGAAGCAACTGATGAGAAGGGTTCCCATTTCCACCCAACTGCAGGAACAACAACTCCTGGACGGATTTACTGCTAGCCACCCCCTAGATAGATCATGATGCTCAGAGAGAGACTCTCCCTTCTGTTCAACGACAGTCAGGGATAGAGGCCACTCTCCTCCTCCCACAAGAACTTGGATAAACGATTTTCTATCCACCAAGCAAGGGGTCTTGCAACGAGTTCTTCCTCAGTCACTCATTTTCTCTGCAACCCCATTTATCAGCTTAGACTGAAAATGCTGCCAACAACTTCTTGCACCCAGAGTAAGCTTGTTTTTCAGTTCTGTTCAGAACTAGAGTGCTGCACATTCTCGTCTCCTTCAGGAAAAATGGCCTCTCGACTCATCTTCTTCGCAGTCCTCTCTTCTACCCATGAATCCCCTTCTTTTCTTGCCTTCCTCAACAAGATTGCGTGGGTCTGAATCCCCATTTCGTGGCTAGTTCAAGAATTTTTTCAGATGGGTACTCTGCCCATCTCTTCATTGACTCTTGAGGAGGACTTCCCAACTACCAGCCTGAATGGTAATTTATTTATGGGTTAGATGACTGTTCTGGGTCTGAATAATTTCAATCCAGTAAGGTACTGGTCTGGTGGGGGTCATGCATCATGATCTACCTTGTAAAAATACCTTAGCAGTTATGCAACACTATACATTTTATTTAGTAACAAAAATACATACATACCCTTTATAACAAAATGTTCATCAATTCCAACATCGACACATATTCAGTCTGCCCAGTCTTTTGGCAAGTTATAGTTATATTTACAAGCTGGGTGAAACAGGGGTATTACATAAGGTACTTAACAAATAATTACTTTATGGTGTCTTGTTGCAATAATAACGAAATCATATCAACAAGGAACTTTTGTGGAGGCTATTCAACAAGAAAGAAGTTACAACAAAGCTTGAAGAATTAAAATAAGAGAATCAACGGAGAAATTTTAATACAAGTTCTTATTTTTAAAGAAATGCAAGGAAAATGAAAAGGATCATGGGATTAAATTTCTAATGGGAAAATATCTTTGGCTCAAAACCTAAATAAAATGCCGTTAATGACCTCATATCTTAGGTTGGCTATTACATTTAAAACAAAAGGTAGAAACTCTTGTGAAGGTTTTTGAATTCAAAATAAATGGCATAAAAAACATCCCATATAGCTTATTGTTTAGACAAATATATGTTTCTATCTTCTTAAACAACCTATTTGAAAACCACTTTCATGTAATTCATGAAATCTTATTTAAGTTCAGGAAAGTTATCTTGTATTAGGAAAACACCAAACTTGAAACAAAGTTAGAACAACTCAAAATTCACCACAAAACCACCTGTTATCACATGGAATTGTTTGGGTCAATTCAACCTTAGGTTTTTGATTTTTTATCCTTAGTGTTGTTTAAATTTTACTTTTTTTCTCTTGCTTATAGTATTCTTAGGTCTTAGCACAAATAAAGTTAAGGTTGATGTTGGCCAAAACCCTTCGTTTATACCTCCATTTTCATGACAAGATTAGACAAGCCATCGTTCTTATGCCACCACCACCACCTTAACATGTAACTACTTCCACAATGTACTAAAACCCCTCCACTTTGTCCCTCTACCTGTTAGAAGGTCAAATCAAGTTCATTTTGTACGCTTCCATCTCATCAGGGCATTTCGCAGTGCATCTCAAGTACACTTTCTCTCATCACCATAATTGAATTTATGAGGCTTGTGTCAGTTGATCTCCTTGTTTTCAACATTCATCTTTTAAAGGAAATAATCTGGGATTTCATCATTTAAGGCTTTCCTAACTGTTTTCTCAAGATTTTAAATTTCTCCTAGCTTGGCGCTGCAAAAATAACTAATTTCAGACAGGCGCTACGAAATTTGCTCCAAACTGGCCAGCGAAGGTGAATTGGAGGTTAGAACAATTGTAGGGGGATTCTTCCAGGCTCAATCCTATCAAATTTTAAGCCACAACCTCCAGGTAATCCATGAGATTTTTAAGCCCTGTTGAAGAACATTAAAAGGATGTGCTTGTATTTCCTCTCCCAGGCGTTTTGAATTGGTGATCCACACTAAAAACCATCCCTTTTTACCTCTGCTATCACAATTCTCAGCCAATTGCAGAGCTCACAACTTATTTTACTAAATATTGAGAAAACCTCGCTGTCAAGCCACCGTGCCTATCTCTTATTTGGATTTTCTTGCTGATGTTATGAATTATATTGCGGATCCCCTATTTTGGCGCTGCAAACCCTATACATCAACTCAAAATTTCTATCTACTTACCTCACAACCTGTACCAACTAATTACCATTAAGATTTCCTTTTTAATTTCAAATCAAAAGTATATCTATGTTGGAAATTGAAAAAAGCCTTGCTGATAAAGTTGTGATGATTTTGCAAATGATGGAGAAGTGTTAAACTAAATATTTTGCAGCTGTTTTCTCCTTTCTTCTCCATTTTTCTGTATGGTTATCTTCCATTCCTAACTATTAGCTACCCTTGCATAAGCATAGGAGTCAAACAGGCTGAAGAACATTAAAGCCCTAGACAAAAGCCAACTCTGAAAAAGATTATCCTTCCAAACCCTAAGACCTATGTCCTTCTATTTTTCCTCTTGCATCACTCAGATTGTTGTCTTAATTTTCTTCCTAAATCAACAAATGGATACACCACAACATAATAAGGCTCACAAGGGTGGGGGCATAGTGAGTACTGAACCCTATGACATGCAACTATTTGATGTTGAACCTCTGATCAGAGAGGTCTTCCAAAGAGTTGGATGTTTCAATTTTTGTCAGAAGATGCAAAGGGGGCACCTTGAGGTAGCTAGAGAGTTTTCCCTAAATTTTGATGGAACCAAAACTAAGGTGGGGACTCTTGAACTTGAGGTATCTGAAGCAACCATTGAGATACCAAAAACTAGTGAAAGATGGTTTAAGTCTATGAATATAAATGCAACCTTCTCTAAAGAGTTCCTTAAACCAAAATGTGAGGGAGATAACCTATCAAAGGGAGTGCCTAGGAGCAACTTGGTTTAAGGATTTGATAAGATGCTAAGGGTGATCCGAAGATATTTCACCTATGAGGGCAGATTCAATATGATTTAACAATACCACATTATACTTTCACTGCACTTTATAGGAAAAGACCTCATGAACCTCCCTTTCTATTTGTTTAGGAGTATTTGAAAATGGCTAATAGGGTCCAAGCCAAGTCCAAGGTTGTGGACACAAGTTTTTTTCACTCAGGGTTGATTAAGATGCTTGTGATTGAGGAGTTGAAGAAGAGAAACATGGATTGGGAGCAGTTCATTGCCTCTGCACATTTGCAATTGAATGTTGCTCCTACTCAACAATCCAAAGTGCAAAGCCCTCTTCAGGCTGATAGCACTATTCACACAGAGACAAGTAGAAAGAGGAAGGGAAAACACATTGCTAAAAATGATGAAGGTCTTAAGGAACAAGAAGAAGAAGGGGGAGCTCATCACTCTCCACAAAGGGATTTTTCACCACAACCAGATCCAGAATTAGCAGAAATTCCATCAGCTAAATCCACAGGAAAAAAAGGAAGAAGGTTACTCTTCCCCTCACCAACTATTGCAGTTGAAATTAAATCTAGGAGGCCCTTCACCAGGTCATCAACCAAGAAGGAAACTGTTGAAAAAGAGGTCATTATAGAAGCTCCTGTCAAGAGGAAGGATAAAGGTAAAATTGAGACTGTTGAAAAACATATTGAATTCATAGACATAACCACCCCCCGTGAGAACCCTACCTTCAAAAGACGGATGAGACAGCTCAGAGAAGCCAGAAAGAAGATTGCTCACTTGAAGGGAGAAGGGTTGGTTGGGAGGAAAAAGTTGAAAGATATGATGGATATGTATTTGGACACTATTGATAAAGCTAGGTTTACAACAAAGAGATTTTTTCCCCTCCATAGACAACTTAAGAATTTATACAGGCATAACAGGGATTTAATAGCTCAAATAAGAAGACTTAGGCTGGAGCTGCAACCTTTCAAGGAAGAGTTAGCCCAAGTTTCCACCAGAAGGAGTACTAGACTCAAGAATTGAAGTGAAATGTCTTAAAGAAGCTCAGTTTTGAAAGTGGTTATCCATGGATTTTTGAATATTTTGGGGAAAGTATAATGCCTATAGCTGAGTTTTCACTCATACACCATATTATAAGGCTTCTACAAGCTTAATTAACTATGGGAAAAGTTTTTGGGTGTTTTTGGCTTAAACTTGACAAATTGGACAGCTACAGGACATTTCCTAGCGCCTGGCACTACAAACTGGTCTACACAGTCGGATGCTGCAAAATTCTCTGTGAAATTCACTGCGAACTGGATGATACAATCAAAGCTACAAGATTCACTGCAAAATCCTATTTTGATGGGTTCAAGAGGATCAATGGTCACCAGATGGCTAGTGGAGCATGGCACAACTATTTGGAGGTCAATTAAAGCTGGAGGATACCTGGAAACAAAGGAAATGCGCTCAAAGGACACCTCACTATGCAAGATTAGGGTGTTAGGATAATTGCCAACATTAGCCTTTTTTTATAGCATTTTGTTTTTTCCACTTTGTACAGGTGTAAAATTTTCAGTTTTAGGTGGAAGAATCCTATGTTAGAGGATCAAGCTCGCATTGTATGCTATCATTCCTTGTTTAGGATATAAATGTAGCATTATAAGACATTTTGTGGGATCGAATGGTTGATGAAAAATTCCTTTTTAGTGATTTTAATGAAACATAGCTCACTCTGGTTTTGATGTATCAAACTTGATGAAATCTTGTTTAATGGAAGTTAGCTTTCTTTTTTCCATCTTATCTCTCTCACTCTGAATTTTTACTATCATTGAAGGATTCAAATGATATTTTGTAGCTGTATGACAATGGATGTTTGATTGTGATACTGTTATAGCTTTCTCAAAGTTTTGTTTGGTTGGATTTAAGAAGTTCTTGTATCTGAAGCATTTCCCTCCTTTGTCTATTGGAATATCCTGAAGCTAGTGGTAGATTCACTTCATTTTCTTACTAAGTCTTCCTCCTATCCACACTAATCCTCAAAACCATGATCTAAGTTAAACAAGACCTCTTTTGCTGAAGCATTTCATCTAGAATTTCCTATGTTTTGACATTGTTGAACTGAGTTTTATCCATTTGACACCACATTTTAAGACTTATCTCATAAACCTATTGATGGGTACTGAGCTTTCACTTTAGAAGTCAAAGTGTAACATTCAATGCTAACATTCTTGACATCGTTTTTGGGGGAATGAATTGAAAACATTTCCCTTGGATTGAACAACAAAGAAATACTAATTTTGAAAGTGCATAGTAATCAATACATTGAAGACCGCAGTTTGCACTTGGCGACTCCACTCTTTCAGTTGCGAATCCTAAAGGTAGACATAGGAGGTCTACCCCACATCTACCGCTGGCTACACCTGAAGTTGACCCAAAGAATATCATCAAGAAAGGAAAATCTTCTCAAGAAGAATTTTGAGATGTTGTTCCAGGTACTATTGGTCATTTTCCCGATTCCACTTTTTAAACACCAGTAACTGTATCTAGTGGTCCTCTTTTATCCTCTGTTGAAATTTCTAGAAATTTGAATCTTGAAGATTTCCCTGTTGAATATTCTTCTTTTTCTCCTAGATTGAAAGAATAAAGTTTTAAAGTTCTTGCCTCCCTTGATGTTGTAAGTTGGTTTAGACTTGAAATATTAGAGGATTTTCCTACCCTAGGTTTTCCTTATTCTCCCTCTCTTAAAATTGTTGTGACCAAAGAGGAAGAAACCTCAGTTCCCTTGGAATCTACACCATCGTCTTCCAAGACTCAGTCTCTCCTTGTGAAAACTGAAATTTATCCATCCTATATTCCTCCTTCTCCCAAGATACACATAATCAAGACTGCAAATGTACCAATCAAGACTCAATCTCCTCCTTGTTCTCTTAGAATTTATAATCCAATGGCAGGTGCTAACCTTCCTAGAAATAGGATGGATGCCATAGTGGCTGCTAGGTATGCCCCTCTTGTGCTGCCTCAACCTATGAATGCTCTCCCAGTTGGAGACTATCTAAAGTACATGCCCAAGTTTATAGGGGAAGAGGACATAACTACAGAGGAACACCTTGCATCCTTTTATAGCTATGCTGACAATGTTAATATTGAAAATGAGGATGTTTGGATGAGAGTTTTTGTACAAATCCTTGATGGTGAGGCTAGGAAATGGTTTAGGGGTTTAACTCCTGAATCTATTGCTGGAACTGAAGATCTGGATGATGCCTTTCTGAGGCATTGGGGAGATAAGAAAGTTTTTTTATATTATATTACAGAGTTTGGGTCACTCAAGAGGAAAGAAGGGGAATATGTTTCAGATTGTTCAAAGAGATTTAATAAAATGTACAACAAAATCCCAATAGAAATTAAGCCCACTGAAACTTCTGCCAAGATAACCTATGCCAGTGCTTTTGACCCTAAGTTTTGCCTCTTGTTGAGAGAAAGGAGATAAACCTCTCTAGCTCATATGCAAGATGCAACCTTGGAGGTAGAATCCAATATATTGGCAGCTGATAAGCTCAGGGGAAAATCTGATAGAGATAGGCAAAAAAATAAGGCTGAAGCTTCAACCTCTGATTCTTCTGGGGTTAACTCTCAAGTAGATGAACTAACAAAGCTGGTTAAATCACTTTCTGCTGAAATGGAAAAAATGAAGCTTGTGGGAAAACAAAATTATAGAAATACAAAAAATCATGATAACAGAGGAAATTTCAGGAGACAAAATAATGCCCCTCAGTTCCTTTAAAGAGATCAAAGAAATAGGGATGACCAAAAAGTCCAGACCCCTCTCCAAAATATCCTGGTTGATGATGAAGTAGGAGAGGATGAAGAAACAGATCCATAAATTCATTATGTGGGTGATACCTCTCCATCCCCTCATCTAACTCAATCTGCATATGAGGAGTCTCTTATGGAAAATCAATTGAATGAATTGAGTAAAGGGGAAAAAGCTAATGAAAACCAAAATAAATACAACTTAAGGTCAAAAAAGAAGCGAGAATCCTAGTACATCAGATCATCCCAAAAAACCAGAAAATTCTGCTAAGGCCGTGGTTTCTAGCAGTAAAGAAAAAGAGTAACAAAACCCTCAAACAATGATTAAGACCCCTGTTCAAGAAATTAAGGAGATTCTAAAATCTCCCTATTCTTTTAGTTTTGAGAATGAAATTCAAAAGATAAAAATTCTAGTACCCTTTTAGAATTGATTAAAAATGACGAGTTTAAAAGATATCTCTCCAAGATGTTGCAACCCAAATCTTCCTCCAATTCCACTGAGTCAGTGAACCTACAAGATGAAAAACCAACAGTCATATTGGGACCTTTGGTAGAATATAAGGTTGACTCTTCTCCTCCATTCTACACATCATTGAATATTCATGATAAAGTTTTGCACAATTGATTGATGGACTCAAGTGCATCTCATAACCTTATGCCTAAAACTGTCATGGATGAGATGGGTATGGAAATTACAAAAACCTATCATGACCTATACTCTTTTGATTCTAGAAAAGTGAAATTTCTTGGAGTGATCAAAGACCTGGTTGTTACCTTGTTTCAATTTCCCATGAAGAGTGTGGTCATGGATATTGTGGTGGCTGATGTCCCCCCTAAGTTTGGGATGCTATTGTCAAGATATTGGATGAAGATACTAGGGGGAAATTTGCATATGGACCTTTCATATGCCACTATTCCTGTATTTGGAGGAGAGCACATAAGGATTTATAGGAAAGCATAACTAGCTTACATCATCAATGATGAAGCTAATCCTACAAACCACCCTATTTTTGTAGTTGACACTGATCTAGGATCCAGTATCTTACAACTCATTGATGCTGCTCAATCACCTATTGAAATAAAAAAACAAACTATTAAAACTTGTGAGACACCTCCTCAAAATACCCCACCGTGGAAGATGTTTTTTGATGGGGCTTTTTCTAAAGAAAGTGTTGGTGCTGGAGTGGTACTTATTTCCCCTACTCAAGAAATCATATCTTTGTATTATAAACTAGAATTTGAAACTACAAATAATGTAGCAGAGTATGAGGCTCTTGTTTTGGGTTTGAGGGCTACTAAAGATACGAAGATAGATGAATTAGCAATATTTGGAGATGTTGAACTAATTGTGCATCAGGTTAAAAATATGTATCAAGCTAAGCTCCCCAGGTTAAGGACTTACATAAATGAAGTTTGGGGTCTTATTGATAATTTTTTCTCAGCTTTTAATATCAGTTTGGTTCCAAGAGAAGAAAATACTATGGCAGATTCTTTGGTTGTTTCTGCAAGTAATTTTAAAATCCCTTTGCCCCCCAAGCTCAAATATGATGTGGAAGTAAAGTATAGACCCTCTATACCTGACAATGTCAAGCACTAAAAGGTCTTTGAGGATGATCTTGGGATTAAGATATTTCTGGAAACTCTGGAAGAGTTTTCTGCTCTTCACATTGATCAAGATCATGATGATACAAAAGCCCCTCATGCTGATATTTTCCTCAATTACAATTGCAGACCACAAGATTGTCCAACTGCCCAGTAACCATATTCCAAAAGGATTGGTTCCTTTAGAGAGATTATTTGACAGAAATTATGTTGCTATGAAGGTGAAAGGTTCAAATGAAGAACATGATGTGACATAATGCAACTTAGGTACAGAGGAAAATCCCAAATATGTCAAATTGTCTAGCAATTTATCAAAGGAGCAAAGGGATGAGTATGTAAAGTTATTAAAGGAGTTTACTGATGTATTTTCTTGGAAATATGAAGATCTACAAACTTATGATACAAGCATCATTGAACATAACATCCCTTTGAAAGATGAGACCAAGCCATTTAGGCAGAAACTTAGATAGATAAATACCATGTTGCTGCCTATTATGGAAAAGGAATTTAAGAAGCTTCTTGATGCGAAGATCATCATACCTTTAAGGTACTTTGAGTGGGTGGCCAACCTAGTCCCTGTGAGGAAAAAAAATGGTGAAATCAGACTTTGTGTTGATTTCATAAATTTGAACAGAAGTTCCAAGAAAGATAATTACCCCTTGCCAAAGATGGAGCATATTTTGCAGAGGGTGACTGGTTCATAAAGGATGTCTATGATTGATGGATTTTCAGGCTACAATCATATATTTTTCCTACCTGAAGATAGAGAGAAGACAACTTTCACTACTCCTTGGGGCACATTCATGTATGCTAAAATTCCCTTTGGTATAATGAATGCAGGAGCAACCTTTCATTGAGCAATGGATATTGACTTCATTGGAGAGAAGGAAAACTTTGTGATAATCTATCTGGATGACATTATATTGTTCTAAAGATCTGATAAGGAACATTATCATCATTTGAAGAAAGTTTTCCTGAAATGTAGAAAGTTTGGACTGTCTCTCAACCCTAAGAAGTCTTTGTTTGCTATGAAAGAAGGCAAGTTGTTGGGAGACATTGTATCAATAGAAGGGGTAAGGATTGATCCAAGTAGAGTAGGGGCCATCCAGACTCTGTCTCTTCCTAGATCCAAGAAGGAGATCCGGTCTTTCTTGGGTAAAATATTTTTTTGAGAAGATTCATCTATAACTTTGCTGAATTGGTTAAGTATATCACATCTATGCTTAGAAAGGGGAATGAGGTGAAATGGACTATCGAAGCTCAAAATTCTTTTGACCAAATCAAACAAGCATTGACTGAAGCACCTATTCTCATCATCCCTGATTATTCAAAGGATTTTCTTATTTTTTCTTTTGCCTCACATGACACATTGGCTACTATCCTTCTTCATAAAAAACACAGATGGGATGGAGCAACCTATTTCCTTTTTCAGCAGGGCATTAAGGGATGCAGATATGAGGTATGATATTAAGGAAAATCAGGCTTATTCTTTGGTTAAAGCCCTTAAATCCTTCAGGGTATATATTCTGCATTCCAAGATTATTGCCTTTGTCCCATCAACCTCTGTGAAGGAAATACTTATCCGACATGACATAGATGGAAAGAGGAGTAAGTGGATTGCCAAAATTCTGGAGTTTGACCTTGAAATGAAGCCTACTAAGTTGGTGAAAGGGAATGGTTTAGATAGATTGCTGGCTAAATCAAATTGTAAAGCACTGGGGGTTAATTTCATGAACCTAAACTTTGAAAATCAACAAACTAATCTCTCTGTCAAAAACTCTCATATCAGTTCCAACTTGGTAGAATGCACTTGGTACAAAGACATCATTTATTTTCTGCAAAAGTTGTTGCCTCCTTATGGTTTGGAGAAGAACAAGGTAAGAGATTTGAAACTAAAAGAAATCAAATATTCTCTCATTGATCACATATTGTATTGGAAAGATCCTCTAGGGGTTCTCTTGAGATGTCTAGATCCACATGAGGCTCAAAAGGCCATGATTGATTTTCATGACAACTTGTGTGGGGGTCATCACTTTTGGAGAAGCACAACATATAAGATCCTCAGAGTTGGGTATTTTTGGCCTAGCCTTTTTACTGATGTTTGTGCAAAGATTAGGGCCTGTGATAAATGATAGAAGTTTTTAGGAAAGAAACAACTAAAATCTTTGCCTCTGAATCCTGTGGTGGTTTCTGGTCCCTTCCAATAGTGGGGACTTGACTTCATTCGATAAATTGATCCAACATCAAGTGGTCAACACCAGTGGATTTTGACTGCAACTAACTATTTCACCTAGTGGATAGAAGCCATTCCTACAAGGAGTGCCTCACACAAGATAATCATTGGTTTTCTTCAAAATATTATGTCAAGATTTGGTTGTCCAAGCAAGATTGTTATTGATAATGATGCATCTTTCAAAGCTGAACCATTGGTGAAGTTTTGCGAGAAGTATGGGATTCAATTAGTTCATTCTACCCCTGATTACCCCCAAGGAAATGGTTTATCATAATCTTCTAACCAGATCCTTGTAAAGATCATTAAGAATCTACTGGAGGACAACAAGAAAGCATGGGACTCAAATCTGAAATTTTCCTTATGGGCTGATAGAGTTACTACAAAGAGATCACTTGGTATTTCCCCCTTTCAACTTGTATATGTGATTGAAGCTATTTTTCCTACTCAACTTTCCTTTCCTGTGGAAAAGTTCCTTCAGGATCAACAAGGAGAACCAGATGATATGGTCATAAGGATACATCAGCTAGTTGAAGTACATAAGACCAGGGAGTAGCTCCTTGATAAAGCACAGAGCCACCAACAAAAGATCAAGCTAGCTTTTGATAAGAAGGTAAACAAAGAAGATTTCCAACTGGGAGATCTGGTGCTCAAATGGGATGCACCCAAGCAAGACAAAGGAAAACATGGTAAATTCGAAGCTTTGTGGATTATTCCTTTCAAGATTTATGAAGTTTTTCAAAATAATACTTATAAATTGCAGAACTTGGAGGATTTTGAAGTTTTTGGTGGCCCTGTTAATGGGCACTTTCTTAAGAAGTATTTTGCATAAGCCATGAGTGGTTGTCCCCTCCATTGTAGATATCATTTTGGTTTTTCTTTCTATTGAATAAATGACCCCATATCCCTAGGATAAGACACTGAAGCTGCTTGTTCTTGACAACTCATAGGGAGCATGGCATCCCTTGTGGAGCCAATGTTATCACATGGAATTGTTTGGGTCAATTCAACCTTAGGTTTTTGATTTTTTTATTCTTAGTGTTGTTTAAATTTTACTTTTGTCCTCTTTCTTATAGTCTTCTTAGGTATTAGAACAAATAAATTTAAGGTTGATGTTGGCCCAAACCCTTGGTTTGTACCTCCATTTTCATGAAAATATTAGACACGCCATCATCCTTATGCCACCACCACCACCTTGACATGTCACTACTTCCACAATGTACTAAAACCCCTCCACTTTGTCCCTCTACCCATTAGAAGATCAAATCAAGTTCGTTTTGTATGTTGCCATCTCATCAGAGAATTTCAGAGCGCATCTCAAGTACACTTTCTCTCATCACCATAATTGTAGTTATGAGGCTTGTGTTAGCCAATATACTTGTTTTCAACATTCATGTTTTAAAGGAAATAATCTGGTATTTCATCATTTAAGGATTTCCTAATTGTTTTCTCAAGATTTCAAATTTCTCCTAGCTCGACGCTACATAAACTGTTGATTTTAGATAGGTGCTATAGAATTTGCTGCAAACTGGATGGTGAAGGTGAATTGGAGGTTAGACCACTTGCAGGGGGATTCATCCAAGCTCAAGCCTATCAAATTTTAAGCCGCAACCTCCAGGTACTCCATGAGATTTTTAAGCCCCGTTGAAGAACATTAAGAGGTTGTCCTTGTATTTCCTCTCCTATGCGTTGTGAATTGGTGATCCACACTACCAACCATCCCTTTTTACCTCTGATATCACAATTCTCATCCAACTGCAGAGATCACAGCTTCTTTTACTAAATATTGAGCAAACCTCGCTGTCAAGCCACCATGCCTATCTCTTATTTGGCTTTTGCTACGAATTCTGATGCAGATCCCCTGTTTTGGCACTGCAAACCCTGCACATCAACTCAACATTGTTATATACTTACCTCACAACCTGTACCAGCTGATTACCATGAAGATTTCCTTTTTAATTTCAAATCAAAAGTATATCTATGTTGGAAATTGAAAAAATCCTTGCTAATAAAGTTGTGATGATTTTGAAAATGATGGTGAAGTGTTAAACTAAATCTTTTGCAACTCTTTTCTCCTTGATTCTCCATTTTTTTATATGGTTTTATTCCATTCCTAACTATCAGTTTCCATTGCATAAGCATAGGGGTCAAACAGGATGAAGAACATTAAAACCCTAGACAAAATCCATCTCTAAAAAATATTATCCCTCCAAACCCTAAGACCTATGTCCTTCTATTTTGCCTCTTGCATCACTCAGATTGTTGTCTTAGTTTTCTTCCTAAATCATCAAATGGATACACCATAACAGAAGAAGGCTCACACGGGTGGGGGCATGGTGAGTACTGAACCCTATGACATGCAGCTATTTGCTGTTGAACCTTTGATCAGAGAGGTCTTCCAAAGAGTTGGATGTTTCAATTTCTGTTAGAAGATGCAGAGGGGGCACCCTGAGGTAGCTAGAGAGTTTTCCTTGAATTTTGATGGAACCAAAACTAAGGTCGGGACTCTTGAACTTGAGGTATCTGAAGAAACCATTGCAGTATCCACTGAGATACCAAACACTGGTGAAAGATGGTTTAAGTCTATGAATCTAAATGCAACCTTCTCTAAAGAGTTCCTTAAACCAGAATGTCAGAGAGATAACCTATCAAAGGGAGTGCCTAGGAGCAACTTGCTTGAAGGATTTGATAAGATGCTAAGGGTGATCCAAATATATTTCACCAGTGAGGGAAGATTCAATGTGATTTACCAATAACACATTAGAATTTTGCTGCACTTCACAAGAAACGACCTCACGAACCTCCCTTTCTATTTGTTTAGGAGTATTGGGAAAATCGCTGACAGGGTCCAAGCCAAGTCCAAGGCTGTGGACACAAGTCTTTTTCACTCAGGTTTGATTAAGATGCTTGTGATTGAGGAGTTGAAGAAGGGAAACATGGATTGGGATCAGTTCATTGCCTCTGCACACTTGCAATTGAATGTTGCTCCTACTCAACAATCCAAAGTGCAGAGCCCTCTTCAGGCTGATAGAATTGTTCACACAGAGACAAGTAGAAAAAGGAAGGGAAAACACATTGCTAAAAATGATGAAGTTCCTAAGGAACAAGAAGAAGAAGGGGGAGCTCATCACTCTCCACAAAGGAAATTTTCACCTGAACCATCTCTAGAATTAGCATAAATTCCATCAGCTAAAGCCACAAGAAAAAAAGGAAGAAGGTTACTCTTCCCCTCATGTGCTACTGCAGTTGAAATTAAAGCTAGGAGGCCCTTCACCAGGTCATCAACCAATAAGGAAACTGTTGAAAAATAGGTCATAACAAAATCTCCTGTCAAGATGAAGGATAAAGGTAAAATTGAGATTGTTGAAAAACATATTGAAGTCATAGACATAACCACTCCCCCTGAGAACCCTACCTTCAAAAGACTTATCAAACAACTCAGAGAAGCCAGGAAGAAGATTTCTCACTTGAAGGGAGAAGGGTTGGATGAGAGGAAAAATTTGAAAGATCTGATGGATATTTATCTGAACACTATTGATAAAGCCATGTTTACAACAAACAAATTTCTGCCCCTCCTTAGACATCTTAAGAATTTATACAGGAAGAACAAGGTTTTACAAGCTCAAATCAGAAGACTTAGGCTGGAGCTGCAGCCTTTCAAGGAAGAGTTAGCCCAAAGAAATTTGAATGTGTTGGCCCAAGCTGCCACTAGAAGGAGTACTAGACTCAGGAAGTGAAGTGAAATTTCTTAAATAATCTTAGTTTTGAAAGTGGTTATTCCTTCATTTTTGAAGATTTTGGGGAAAGTATAATGCCTATAACTGAGTTTTCACTCATACACCATATTATAAGGCTTCTATAGGCTTACTTAACTATGGGAATTTTTTTTGGGTGTTTTTGGCTCAAACAAAGCTGGACCGATTGGACCTTCGGACATTTCAGCTTAAGCAGCTGTAGCTAATCTACAGTCGAGACCTTTATGGAAATTCACTACAAAATCCGTTAAATTGGTCACCGCAGATGGGGCAGCTGCAAACTCAGCTATTTGTGATACAATCAACAGCTACAAGATTCGTTGTAAACTCCTATTTTGATGGGTTCAAGAAGATCAATGGTCACCAGATGGCTAGTGGAGCATGGCACAACTATTTGGAGGTCAACTAAAGCTGGAGGATACCTGGAAAAAAAAGGAAATGCGCTCAAAGAACACCTCACTATGAAATATTAAGGTGTTAGGATAGATGCCAACATTAGCCTTTTTTATAAAAGTTTGTTTTTTCCACTTTGTATAGGTGTAAGATTTTCAGTTTAAGGTCGAAGAATCCTATGTTGTAGGATAAATCTCTCATTTTATACTATCATTCCTTGTTTAGGCTATAAATGCAGCATTAGAAGACATTTTGTGGGTTCGAATGGTTGATGAAAAAGACCTTTTTAGTGATTTTAATAAAACAAAGATTACTCTGGTTTTTATGTATTAGACTTGATGAAATCTTTTTTAATGGAAGTTAGCTTTCTTTTTTGCCATCTTATCTCTCTCACTCTGAAATTTTATTATCAATGAAGGATTCAAATGATATATTGTAGTTGTATGAGTAATGGATGTTTGATTGTGATACTATTATATCTTTCTCATAGTTTTTTTTGCTTGGATTTAAGTTCTTGTATCTGAAGCATTTCCCTCTTTGGTCTACTGGCATAAGCAAACTATTGGTAGATTCATCATTTTTCTTAAAGTCTTCCACTCCTATCCACATTAATCCTCAAATCCTTGATCTAAGTTAAACAATACCTCTTTTTCTGAAACATTTAATCCAGAATTTCCTGTGTTTTGACGTTGTTGAACTGAGTTTTATCCATTGACACCACATTTTAGGACTTATCTCATAAACCTATTGATTGGTACTAAGCTTACGCTTTTAACTTGATCAAGAATTAACTTTTAGTGCTAACACCACCTTCAAATGGATGTTGACCAGTAAATTGAGCTCGAGTTGAAGGAACACAATATCTTCCTCAACTCTTCACAACCATAACCAAATTACACTTTCCAAGGCCAATTCAACTACACATTAACTATCCTTGCTTGCACATTGGTTAAATAATTGGAGGAAGAAAGCAATGAACTCACGTAGAAATAAATAAAGGTTACTAGAGCTAAACCCATGTTCAAATCCTCATTTAAAAATCTATCCATGTACTTTCCCGAGAAAATGACAAATCCACACTTCCAAAGACAAACCCCTCCTCTCTTCAATCCATATCCTTCCTCCTCCTCCAAATAGAAACAAATGTCGCTAGAGACAAACCCCTTATCCATTTAATTTAAACCCCTCCTCATCCTCCAAAGAGACAAATTCTGGGAGATGAGCCCTTACTCCCTTCAACTCAAACCCCTCTTCCTCCAAAGAGAAAAAAATGATGCCAAAGACAAACCCCTCCTCCCTTTAATTCAAGCCCCTCCTCCTCCCTCTTGCTCCCCTTTAATAGCAAACAAAATAAAGCAATCCCAAATTAAAGCGTAAACAAGGGGATTTAAAATCCATGGAACAAATGTCACAAAATCCCATTCCACATGAAGTGATCACTACCTAAAGTACAATGGTTGAATGAAGAGATATGACACCAAACCTTTCTAGTTGACTACTATGAGACCAAAATGAAACAAACAACCATGAAAATTCATTTCCACACAAAAACTATCAAAATTCCATTCCACACAAAAACTATCAATGCTTCAACCACAAAACCATGAACCAAGGCCCTTAATCACTACATCCATCCCACCCAAAATAATTCTTCAACCACATTGCATCAAACTCCCATTGAAAGATGATTGTTTGAAGGCCGGTGCTAAGAAAATTCAAGGGACAACTAGCTATGAAATCATTCTAGATAGAGTGGACACGATCTATAAGACCGAAGACTTCCAACTAACTAAAATTGCACCAAAAAATGAATGCAACAAAAAAAATTAGCAAATCACAATGGGTGGATGAATACTTATCACACCAAACCCTGAATAAGAAATCAAGAATATTCAACTATAAATGCTTCAAAAACCATCAACAAATGATTGTTTGAAGGGATGTGCTTAGAAAATCAAGTAAATGCTCTAATCTCATCACACTACTCCCATCAATGTTTTGGTCACAAACAGTTGAACTATATCCCTTCATCACTGCATCCATTGATCATAAAGCCAAGGCAAGAAGCAACCATGGAATCCCATTACACACAAAGACAATTGATGCTCCAATCATAGAACCATGAACCAAATCCATTAATCAATACATCTATTGGCCTCCCTAAGAAATTCTTGAACCACACACCCAACACATATCAACATATGATCGTTTGAAGGCTTGTGCTAAGAAAATCTGAAATTAATCGATCTTATTGAACAAACTCCCTATTCAGTTGTTGATTGAATATTTCGTCGAATCATTTTTTATGATCTCTTCTCCTTGGATAGAAAGAGATATAGATCTTGAAGTCCATTCCGATCCAAATTACGAACAACCTAATTTCTTAGGCTCTATCTATTCATATTCGGGCTCCTATGAGAGATGTTTTTTTTTGCTACAATTGATAAAAACCGTTACTTGGGACAGTGCATATGTAGGAAAATCTAGGGCAACAATGAACTATAAAATCCCATTTTATAGAGAGCAATTACAACCTATAAAATCAAAGCCTCCTACTAAATTATCTTGGCACCAAAAAGTGAAGAAACAATCAATCATGAATTTATAATGATCAAACAAAGACATATCACACCAAACCCTTGATAAGCAATCACAAAACTTCAACCACAAATGTTGAAAAACCCATCAACATATGATCGTATAAAGGGATGTGCTCAAATAATTGCCAAGTAAATGTCTAATCTCATGGCATTTCCCCATAAATTCATAAACCACAAACCTATGAACCAAATCCAAAGTAAATGTCTAATCTCACGACATTTCTCCCATAAATTCCTAAACTACAAACCTATGAACCAAATCCCTCTATTACTACATCCATTGAATCATTGAATCACTAGAATCCAAGAAAAATACCAAAAATAAAACAAATTTAATACTAAAAATATATCCATGAACCCAAACCCTCCATCAACCAATTCCCTCCATCATTACATCCATCAAACGACCAAAATACAATTGCAATTTATAACACTTAGTGAATTTAACATCATGCTGACACAAAGTACTACCACCATACACTTTGATGGCATAGCAAGCGGTCATTTTTAATTCATTAGTCTCAATGTTCTACCTTTTGGCTGTTTTAGTCAGTTATTTCTGATTTTGTTCGAAATCTGGTGATGAATGGTTGGATCTACAAATTTCAGTGGTTAAGTTTGTATAATCCGATTGCCTTAGGGGTTTTTCAACATGCTGAATCTATTTATGCATTCAGAAATGCAATTTAAACAACAAAAAAACAGCGATTTTATCCAAATTTACATCGCCAAATTCCGACCAAAAAAATCCAAAAAATAGAACGTTTAGCCAACACCATTTTTAAATCTCTTTTCAATTTCTTCAGGCAAGTCCAATGGATTAAGAGAGGCTCGAGCCGTTTTTTGCTAGTTTTCCTTCCAGTATTTCCCGTTTCTTCTTCACTACCTAATTTCTTGAATAGCTGCTGGTGGATTTGTCTTTTCGCACTGAGAAACCCTCGATCTTAAAAGAGACGTCCCGTGATAAAAATAACCGAAGATGTTAGAGGTCTGAGAGATCGCGTCTGCCGCCATCAGAATTAATGCGTGTTCGCTCTGAGATATGATGAGAAGATCTGAAATCTGCACAGAGGCATTATTCCTTCACATTGGGTTTCCAAGGCTCATGGATATCAACTGCAAGGAGATTTTGACGGATGTGCAGACAATGACACTTTCCTTTCTGTTAATTTTTACCGTGCAGACAATGACGGATGTGCAGACAATGACAAATAGAATGTGCATTATTCCTTCACATTGGGTTTCCAACGCTCATGGATATCAATTCCAAGGAGATTTTGACAATGACACTTTCCTTGACAATGACACTTTCCTTGGACAAATAGAATGTTTAGCAGCTGTTACTGTAATGGATCTATATATCATAGCGTGAGCATGGTAATGGAGAAAGGTTGGAAAGAGAACGCTGGAGTGATATTATTGCGATTCTTCTTAATAGTTCTATGCTCCAGTGATAATAATGCACAGCAGATGGAAAAGTCTTTAATGGGGATTGAAATGTATTTTGACGTCCACTGAAGGCGTTAGAAAATGTCACTCTGCCTCCAGTTCTAGTGATTTTTACAGTCAACGGAGCTCAGTGTGGAAGCAGTAGAAGCACAAGCAAGAAAGGTTCAAAGGTTTAAATTGGGCCATTCACCCTTCATCTTTGTACAAGAAATAATCAATCGTCATATGGTGCACTCTGAAGTGTTAATTTAATAAAAAAATCATTTTGTTGTGGTGAATGTTCTTAGATCTGTCTTGAAATTTGAATAAAGAGGTCCAAGGAACATTGTAGGTTTGCATGTGATGGTGTTTTGTTTTTAATTTTTTGATGGTGTTTTGTTTGTAATTTTTTGATACTCATTTCAGTTAGCAAACAATATACAACATGCATGGAATAACGAGGTGATAAAATCAAATTGATTATTTGCAATATGTAATCTCATGTAATAAGAGGATAAAATTGTTTAGAGTATTGTCAAACTATTGGAGACAACAGACGTTTGAAGACTTAAGTTGATCATTGAATTGTAAAAATTGAAGGATAAATCTTTTGAATCTGAACATTGAGATGTACAAAAGGGTCAAGTGCGAAACTCTTTCAAAGTCAATTGTGAATGATATCATCAAGACTTGCCTCAAATTTGAATAAGGAGGTCAAGTGAGTCAATCAAAGTGAAGTCTTTGTAATCACACTTTAGGGTGCATGATCGATAGTACCCGACACTCTTAGTGTAACATCAAATCAAGCGAGTGTGATATAAAAGAGACAAGTGCAAGAGAGCGAGTGCAAGCAAGTGGGTACAAGAGAGCATGGCAAGTAAGAAAAGTAACAAATGGGTAAATGAGGAAAGCGTTTACAAAATGCGAATAAAGAAATCAAGGAATTGCAAGAGGACAACCATGAATTGCAAAATTGAGTTAAAAATCTTGAGTGGACATGAAGTCAAAATAAAAAAATAATTGATCACATGGTTGATACTATATAGTCAGCAAATGATGTTCGAGATGAAATAGAAATCAAGGATCAATTGATTGATGCACTTGAGATAAAATTAAGAGAAAAGAAAAATCAAATTGACGACATGATTGATGCAACATATGCAGCAGACAACCTCATACAAACGGTTGATGCAAGTTGTGATATGGAGGATCGAATAGAGAAGATTGATTAAACATGTGCTACAGAGGAGCTTATCCAAATGATTGATGCAACATGTGATACACATGAAATCATGCAAAAAGTTGATGTGACATGTGACACACGACATATTGTAGATGCTTAATGCTACTTGTGATACATAAGACTTGATAGTTGATGCACAAGACACAAAATAGATGGAATCTTCCATGCAATTGATGGAGGAAATATTTTTCAAAGAGCAATTCCAAGAAGAAGCACAAAATGAAAGAAGCAATAGAACAACAAGAAACTTGAAGATACAAAAGCAAAAAGTCAAGAACAACAAAATAATATTTCCAAGATGTTTGTCAAACCTTGGGAAGAATCACCATTCAACAAAAATCGACACGACTTAGGATACGACAAATTAAACAACTTTCATATCCCAGATTACTTTAAACCAATTCAGTTTGTGAGTGCAAGACTTCTTGAAGAAGTGAAGAATCTTGCTAATAAGTGCCAACATTTCCATAGAGGTAGTCACTTGGAGTCACAATGTTTTGATCTCTATCTTTTCTTCATTGTGGGAAGACAAATCATCTCTCAAAAAAGTGTCTAAATATGAAGAAGGTTAAGGAAACGATTAATTATGGATTGATAAGTATAACTTCATGGAAATGGAATCAACAAGTAAAGAAGCTATATAATTCTTACCGTCTAGTCAAAACAGAGGTAAAGCCACATATGCATGGAGAAATGACAACAACAAAAATATTTCAAACAATTATTCCAGATGATTTTGGACATGATCTAGGTCCAATTCGATATGTTCTCTGAAATTAAATCAAAGATGGTACTCTCCACACCTCAAGGGGGGGAGCATATTGATGAAAAATACACTATCTTAAACCTTCATGGGGGGAGTGAAGATGGTTAGTGGTAATCCAAAACCACCACATTGTTCAAATACCATTAGAAGATGGTTAGTGATCAACCAACAAAACTACCACATGAAKAATCCAAAGMTTAAGTTTGGATCCCTTCAACTATGAATCATTGAAGAACATAAAGAATCCAAAGCTCAAGATTGGATCCTCTCAATCAACTTCAAAAAACTTCTCACCTTGCACCTGATAGGGGGGAATGTCAGATATCAATGTTGATAGTCAGGATTCAAGATTCGAAGTGTTATCGATCAATCAACATTTGGGAATTCCATCATAGCAACTAGTCTCCTCAAATCAAATCAAATATTGGGATGCTAATCAACATAATGGGAATGTTCAAAATTACAACTTTTCACTTTTAGATTTAGATATTGGCGGTTTTTTAGGCATATCTTCATCGAAGCTCAGTTCAACAGTTTCAGATTGAAGATGATACTAGTTATTGTTTTTTTATTCGTACAATTATTCAGACTTGTGATTGAGGGGAGGAATGTTAGGCTATGAATCCCTAGACAATCACAAAGTCCAAGAGCACATTGACCTGAGTTGTACACCTTATCTATTGATGATGTATGAATTGTCAGTGAGATCTAGATCTAGATCTGGTCAATCCATGTATTATAAATTCATATCATCATATCAATACAATGTTCATTAGAATGGCTTAAAAAGCCTTTTCCACCATTTCTTGTCTCGTTTTGTTTATAGACATATTAATGATATTTGGAAGAAACATATTTTATTTTGGAATAAAATTTTGAATTTTTGTTAGGGACCTAACCTCCCTAACCCCTCACGTAGGTGGAATAATATATTTTCCATGTAATAAAGACCAATATTAATAAGGTCTAGTAATAAGGAAGAACAAGTCAAATGTAAGAAGACCTAATAGAAGCTTCCGCTTCTAGAAGATCTTCCTCTAGATTGTTCTTTTGATAGATATATTTAGTATAAATAGGAGTAGAGGCTGTGAGAAGTATTGTCTTGAGAATTGTTGTAATAGAGTTATGCTTTGCTGGAGTTTCCCCCCTTGAAGAGACAAGTGAACATTGTTTCCTATCAATAAAGGTATTATTTTGTTGTCGTTGTTTCATCTGTTGTGTTGTTCCACTGTTATTCTCTGCAATATTTTTGTTTTCAACTATTATAATAGATCTGTTACCTTACAAGTGGTATTAGAGCACTCTCCTTGGCAGAAAATTGTGGGTTATTTTTTTCCAGGGTAGAGTCGTATTCCAACGTCTTAAAGCTACAAAGATCTGTCGTTCAACACATAAATCTACAGTCGAGGAAGCATACAAACATGAAATTCAAGTGGTACTGAAGCGCACATTGTTGGCCACCCTTGTAACCCATGTTGGTACTCCTTCGAGTGGTAGCACATTAGACAACATCTGTATACGGATCGACCTAGATTCCTGAAGCCCTCCGTAGATAAATCAATCGACTGCCTGACTGCTATAGTGCCACTGAGAAAAACACTAAGGAAGATACTCTCTAGTACTTGGGTAGTCAGGTAGTATGACTAAGGGTACGGTCTAGCCTCCTTAGTTGGTTCCCTGAGATATTGGGCCGAGTACTACTGTTGGACCCCGCATGCATATCAGAGAGCTATAACACAGGAAAAACCTTGTCTGTAGAAACTCTGAATACCCTAACCCTTGGGACAGAAACATAAATAGAACATACAAGATCTATTGTTGCACAACTTTACCCCCTAAATTCTGGTTGCGAAATTACTAGACATTTTTTTTTTTTTTTCTGTTAAGAATTTGGGCCTTTCAACACTGCAATATTCTTCAGATCAGAGTATAACTCTGCAAGAGTAAAAAAAAAGGTCTAGATCTTACTTACACCATTATTTCATCCCTATCCCATTGGATTCCTCTCTTCGCTCTGATCGCAATCATACTTATCATTTTTCAATAAATTTTTTCTTTCGTGGACCCAGCCCCCTTATTTGGGACTTACCCCATTGGATACCCCTCATCACCTCGATCATCGTGATACCCTTCACCCATAACCCATTTTTTGTGCGGTCCCACCTATCCCTTTCCCCCTTTCATCATGGCCCACACCCATAGCCAAGACCTTGAAGCTCGCCTCAATTCCTTGTCCTCTAATTTCGCAGTGACCCAACAGGAAGTGCGACAACTCAGTGCCAATATTACCACCATCAATAAAAACATGCATTCCAAAATACACGCAAAAATGGAAACCTTGAAACATGACCTCTATACCCAACTTGAATCCTTCATTGGCCAGATCTGCACCAAGATGAATATCACTGGAGACCTTACCTCTTCTGACCTACCTTTGCACCCTAAAAGGTGAAACTTCATCCAATGCCCAGACTTTTCAGCCTCATCACTTTCAGCGCGACCTATGCCTTCTACGTGTGGATGTGAACAAATTTTATGGCTCAAATCCCACCGGATGGGTAACTCAAATGGAACACTATTTCTCTTTGCATGACATTATGGATGAGGTGGCCAAACTCCGATATGTTGTTCTCCATCTAGATCAAGAACATTAGAAATGGTGGCAATGGAGGAAAAATTCTCGCCAAGGGTATGTTGCTTGGACACAATTTGTTGCAGAGCTTTATGAATGATTTGACATTGACACCCACCATTTAGGCTGTTTGACAAAGTTGAAACAATTTGGCACAGTGGAAGACTTTATATCTTCTTTTGAGCGATTAAATCTGCACAGAGGGCACGTCTGAAGCTTTTTTTGTGAGAATGCTTTATCAATGGCCTCAAATATGAGATCTGTGCCCACATTCTCATGGCTCACCCCCAGAGTTGGGTGGAAGCTACTAAACGAGCTAAGGAAGCACAACAAGTTGTCTCTTCTCAAACCCAAAAACCCTCCTTTATTCTTCGTCCTAAACCAATTACTCCCACCCCTCCTTCCACTCCACTGAAGATCCAAAAATTGAACCGGGCATAAATGGATGAACGTCAACTCAAGGGCCTTTGTTATATTGTGATGAAAAATATTTTCCTGGGCACAAGTGTAAGGAACAAAATATTTTTATGGCCATCTCTGAGGATTTTTATGAAGAAGAGATCGAGGCTCCCCCTGTGGTCAAGTCATCTGAACCCACTAACTTGACTCCACCCTCAGACCCCCCAAAAGTTGAACTGGTCATTTCCCCAAATGATCTCACTGGATTCTCTACTCCCCAAACCCTCAAGCTCATTGGTTACATTAAGCATCGAAATGTCATCATCCTCATTGACAGTGGTAACACCCATAATTTTATTCATTGCCGCATTTCCCAAGAAACAAATTGCTATATCCAAGCAGTCAACAACATTCAAATCATGATTTCCAATGATGGGTCCATGAAATGTGGGGGGCGTTGTGAAAATGTGCATCTCCAAATTGGTCATTACCACATGAAATCTCATATGTTTTCTATCGAAATGGGTGGTTGTGACATTGTATTGGGGACATAATGGTTAAGGACTCTAGGCCCCATTCTCATGGATTTTAAGGAATTAACCATGAAACTCAACTAGGAGGGCCAACAATATAAGTTCCAAGGAATCACCATAGGTTCCCCTGCGATCATCAATTCCCATCGCATGGAAAATCTCCTCAAAAAGGTCATTTCGACATTATTGAACAACTCCATTCCATTCAATCCACTAAGACACCCTCTGTTCCTCTTGACCTCCAATCCATCCTCTCCAAACATCAAGCTATTTTTTCCACTCCCTATTGACTTCCTCTTTCCCATGGTGTTCGTTATCATTCCATTCCCCTCATACCCGACAACCTTCCTCCCAATCTTTGTCCCTTTTCCCAGAAAAATGAAGTTGAGAAAATTGTTCAAGAATTGCTCGCCGCAGGTGTTATCCATCCTAATACTAGCCCCTATTCTTCTCATGTGGTCATGGTACTCAAAAAATAAGGCTCTTGGCGCATGTGTCTTGACTTTTGCACCCTCAAATAACTCACCATCAAAGAGAAATTTCCCATTCCTGTCATGGATGATCTCTTGGATAACTTAAGTGGTGCCCAGTTCTTTACTAAACTTGATCTTTGTTCTGGCTACCACCAGATACATATGAACGAGGCAGAGATTCCTAAGACCGCATTTCAAACTCATGAGGACCACTATGAGTTCTTGGTCATTCCCTTTGGCTTCTGTAATGCTCCCTCCACTTTCCAAAGCTTCATGAATCATGTCTTCCATCCTTTTCTCCATCATTTTGCCTTAGTTTTCTTTGATGATATTCTCGTCTATAGTAAAACACGAACAAACCATCTTGCTCATGTGGATCAATTTCTTCAGCTACTCTCTCAGCATCAAATTTTCATCAAACAATCTAAATGTGATTTTGGAGCCTCAAAAGTCGAGTACTTGGGTCATATTGTGGAAAGGTGGGTGTTAGGGTCCATCCTAAGAAGATCGAAGCTATGCAGGATTGGCCTTGCCCTAAGACTCTCAAAAGATTGCATGGTTTTCTGGTTTTAATAGGCTATTATCACAAGTTTGTTAAGAATTATGGAAATATTGTGGTGCCTCTCACTGCTCTCCTTAAAAAGAATTCTTTCACTTGGACTCCGACACCTGATCATTCCTTTCAAGACTTGAAGGAAACTATGTGCACCACTCCATTTTTTTTACCTCCCTGACTTCACAAAGACCTTTTTCCTGGAATGTGATGCTACCGAGAGAGGAATTGGAGTATTCCTTATGCAAGATGGACGACCTTTGGCCTTTATCAACAAACAATTGTCAGAGCGACATTTGGGCCAATCAATCTATGAAAAGGAAATGTTGGCTATTTTTCATGCAGTGGATTTGTGGCACCCTTATCCATTGGGGCAACACTTCCAAATTAAGACAGTTCATCAGAGCCTCAAGTATTTTCTGGAGCAACTTCTTTCATCCCCAGAGAAACAAAAATGGGTGACTAAGCTCTTTGGATATGATTATGAGATCATTTAAAAGAAAGGAAAAAACAATGTGGTTGCTGATGTTCTTTCAAGAAAATATGAATATGAAGGCTCCCTTTTTCCCCTCTTCTTCATTGTACTAGATTGGCTCCAAGCTGTTCACCAGGAATGGCTGCAAGATTCAAAAATTTCGAGTCTGATCCAACAATTTCAAGCCAAATCTACAGTTTCCCTAGGGTACTCTTGGAACAATGATGCGATTCTCTACAAAGGCCATCTGTATTTAATTAAAAAATCACAACTTAAATCCATAGTGATTTCTAAGCTTCACGCTACACCCTCAACTGGGCACTGAGGGTTTACCAAAACCTATGACATGGTTAAACGTTCTTTTTTCTAGGATGGTATGAAAACATAAGTTCACACTTTTGTGGCGGAATGTGATGTCTGTCAATGCGTCAAGGGAGAAATAGTCAAATCCCCATTCACACTACAACTTCTTCCGATCCCACCCGCTATTTGGAGGGATATCTCTATGGATTTCATTGTTGGCTTACCTAAATCAGGAAATAAATCAGTCATCATGGTGGTAGTTGATCTTCTTTCCAAGTATGCTCATTTATGTGATCTTCAACACCCATTCACCGCCTCCATTGTGGCTCAACTTTTCATGGATCTGATCTTCAATCTTCATGGCATGCCTCATTCTATTATTTTGACAAAGATCCCACTTTCACTAGCAATTTTTGGCAAAAACTGTTCAGGCTCCAAGGCATACAATTGCATCTCAGCACTGCCTATCATCCCTAGACTGATGGTCAAAATGAAGTTGTCAACAAGTGTTTGGAAACATATTTCAGGATTTTTTCATCTGAACGGAAAAATCAATGGGCTCAATGGTTACCCACAGTTGAATGGTGGTACAATAGTTCTTACCATACAACTACTCGCATGACTCCTTTTGAAGCAATATATGGATGAAAGTCACCTTTAGTTCTATCATACGTGTTTGACATCTCGAAGGTATAGGTGGTTGACAAAACTCTTATAGTTCGAGAGGCTATTCTCTGTACCCTCAAAGAGAATTTGGTCATGGCTCATAATTGAATGAAGCAACATGCAGATCAATGTCTCTCAAAATGTCAATTTGCTGAAGGGGACCAGGTGTTTCTTCGACTGGAACCTTATAAGCAAACTTCACTCAAGGTTGAGCATTGCTAGAAACTAACACCCAAATTTTATGGTCCTTATATAGTTCTCAAGCGCGTGGGACATGTGGCCTATCAGTGAGCTTTGCCCAGTCATTTTAAGCTCCTCTCTATTTTTCATGTCTCCTTCTTAAAGAAGGCGATTGGAAATAAGTGCCAAACTCAAACCAGTATTCATGAGTTGGATGAAGAATCCTCCATTTGGTTGCAGCCACAAGCAGTCTTGGAACAACGTAAGCATTGTCCCCATCAGTGAACCATCAAGGAAGTTTTAGTTAAGTGGAAAGATACAATTCCATCCGATGCCACCTAGGAGCCAACTACCATTCTGCAACAATTTCCTCATCTCAAGCCTTGAGGACAAGGATGTTTTTTAAAGGGGAGGGCATGTTAGGGACCTAATCTCCCTAACCCCTCACATAGGTAGAATAATATATTTTCCATGTAATAAAGGCCAATATTAATAAGGCCTAGTAATAAGGAAGAATAAGTCAAATGTAAGAAGACCAAATAGAAGATTTTCATCTAGTTTGTTCTTTTGATAGATATATTTAGTATAAATAGGAGTCAAGGGCATGATAAGTCTTGTCTTGAGAATTATTGTAATAGAGCTCTACTTTATTGGAGGTTTCCCCCTTGAATAGGAAAGTGAACATTGTTTCCTATCAATAAAGGTATTATTTTGGTGTTGTGGTTTCATTTGTTGTGTTGTTCCGCTGTTATTCTCTGCAATATTTCTGTTTTCAGCTATATAATAGATTTGGTACCTTACAAATTTAACTATTAATAAAACAAGTACATAAAGGGAATTCATAAAAAACAAAAAAGGCCACTAAAAACAACTGACATAAGAAAAAACTAGAAGCCTTGGGTTTGTTGACACAGATAAATGACCCTTATCAATTTCATAGGCTCATTAGATTGGCGAGCCCTTTGGTTTGCGACATCCCCACCATGATTTGGGTTTTTATGATTTTAAATGAAATGGATCTAATATGAAATTCATGAATCCAATATAAAATGCAACTAACTAAATCATGGCTAGAATCAATAACAAGATATGACGACTAGACTTATAACAATGAGAATATTCCCATTTGTTATAAAAAATGAACCCAAATTGGATCCTCCTAACTCCCTCTTGAAGTGAAAGGAATTGACTGGTAAGAAAATTTCCCTATGACATAACCAATTAGTATCTAGACTAAAATAAAATGTGATTTGGCATATAACAAAATGGATAATAGTCCACCAACTAGAGCATATACATTATCAGGGACTCTAATCAAACAAGGATAGTCTCCAATCACCTAGAGGCCCACTATTTTGTATCAGGTATTAACAAGCATAAAATAAGTGAGAACAAGAGACATAACATAAGAAGAGTCCCTAGGTCATGATTCTCGTACCCACAAGTACTAAGAAAACTAAGTAAGGAGAGAAGATTCCCAAGACCATGCATGACTTTATAAGAGTATATGAATATATCTTACAGTGCCATAAAGATAACCTTTTTCCTTTTGCTTGAAGGGAGATTTTCTGTTTATAAGTTTAGCTTGAGGATCTCAACCTTCCAACTTCTTGAATCTCCAACTACCTTTGTCTCTCAACCCCCTTAACACGTTTTGTCTTTGTAACACCCCCTCTCTAAACCTTGAGTATATGTAATTAATCACTATTGGTGATTTCCATGCAATGACATGTAAATATTGTAAAAGTATTATTTGTTTAATTGTAAATGCCAAAAATTTACTGTGGGGTGAAGCCTTAAAGTATTGGCCATGATACCACTAGGGGAAAGAGTAAAGAAAACCTAGATAGGGGTTCCTCGTGCTAAAGAGTACCCAAGCTTCCTTGCTGATAATATTTGATTTTGGGAATATTCATATATTCCCTTTTACTCTGATTTCAAGGAAATCAGTTCATGAGAAAGGTTTGGTGGTTGAACAACCAACCACCCTCAATGAATATAGGTATGGGGAAGACTTGGCTAGGATATCTAAACTATCAAACAAAGGTACCACATAGCACCATCACTGCAACAAAGATTGACCACGCAGGTTCCTTTTGATAGAAGGAAGAGGATAGGTCCATAACCTTTCTGTGTGGAGGCATGCAAGAAAAGGCACATGGGCATACATAGAAGGGGGTTCACGACTAGAGAAGAGGAGAGTTATGAATATTGGGTTGGATATCCTAGAAAAACCAAACCTGAGTTGTGAAAGGCATGAGCTTGATGCTAAGAAAGCATCTGTTAAACCTCGCAGAGACCCTAAGCCAAGGGGGCATGAGAAAATATGAACTAAGAGGAGTGTGAAGGAGAGTAACCTTCACCTGTCAATTCTCCCTGAGAATATGAGAGATAATTCCTAGTGGTATCATGGCTTGGAATGGGGGTGGTGTGTTGCTGAAGTGACCGAGCAAGCAGAGCCTATGGTTGGGTGGAAAGGTGGACACCCACAGTCAGTTGGTTGAACACAACTTGTAAAACATATAAGTTGTCTTATACTTTGTGTGAGTGGATTTAATTAAATGGTTGGTGCCAGAAATCACAGTCAAGAATGTTAAGCTTGTTTGAGGGATTAAGTCTGTAAATGCATACATAATTGTATAAGCCTGATGATGGATTTAATGCTTGCTGCACTTGCAAGTCTATGTATAAAATCAAAATGTACATGCCTGATTTATGAAATCGATGTTGGTTTTCTTGGTAAATTGTGGCATTGGAATGACTATAGAACTGTAAGAATGTTTCCCACCTTACACCACTAAAAGTGAGATGGATTAACCATTTAAATCCCTGCGCAAACTCGATAAGGCTCAACATTTGTCGATCTAGGAGAGAGTATCGATCCAGGCCATCCAAGAAACATATTAGTCCAGCTGGTGAAAATCCTTGCATAGACGGTGATTGATCGAGGACTGTTAGATATATCGGTTGCGATATCATAGCTATACATATTTGTAAAATATTAAGAGGGCATTCCGCAACCCGAGGGATCGAATCATCAAAACCCAAAATATTTCTAAGTATAAATATTTTGGAAGTTCTGATACGCTGATGTCCGGGGACCATGGTTCCAGCCCCTCGTTCCATACCTTTAACTATAATAAGTGTGAGGAGAGAGAGAAAGCGACATCGTCATGATGTGTTATGACTACATGGCAGCTGGGGTGTCACTGGGGAGACACTTGCCAACTCTTGGTCCGCGAATGAATTGAGTGTGGGCCTTTTCAGGTTCGAACCTTTGTATCTTTACCTAGTTTTGTCAACCATCGGATCTACCGGTCGAGATATCTCAACCATATATCTTTGTAAAAGCTCAAGAGGGAGTCCATCGTCCTAGGGCATCAAAGCATAAAACCTCATGGGAATTCTAAGTCCAAACCTCTTTGGATGTCCCGATACCCAATATCTAGGGACCAGGGTTCCAACCCCCGGTTCCATGCCTTGTTGCATAAGCTTGAGGGAGAGAGAGAGAGTGAAGTCATAGTGACGTAGTGTTCCAACTTGGATGCCATGGTGTCATGGAAGGGACACCTGTCAACCTCCGGTTGTGGGCGAGTGGAGTATGAGACCTCTCGTTATGCCCAAACTCTGTGGTAAGAATAATATATCAGAACCGTTGGATCTAGGAGTGGATTGATCTCCACTGTAGATCTCGGTGGAGAAAATTCAAGAGGACCTTAGATCCACAGGGAGTTTTAGGCTACACGATACATGAAAGTACCGAGGTCCAAGGTCCACGGTGACGAGAATTGTCGATTTGTCGATTAACGACTCAATCTCCATCGTTCGATCCTTAGAACCACTACCACACCAGAATTGTGAAAGGAATGATGGTATCCATGAGATCTACCTACAAGAGATCTTAGCCGTATATATTCTGGTAATGGGTCGAAGTTCGTAATCCCAATATTAATGCAATCAATCCCATCATAATCACTGGGATTAGTTTAGTTAATCCCATCGTAATCTCGGGCATCATGCATTCTCGAGGTTTACACTATGCTGGGAAAGTCCCGATGTCTGATGTTCAGTGGTGATGTGTCACCCAATGAATGGTCCACGTGTCGTGACGTGAGTGTGCCACATGTCATGACGTGAGTGGTTCCATGTGTCATGACGTGAGTGGTGCTACATGTCATGTTTATTTGGCACATTTGGATGAAGGTTCAGGTAGAAAATGAGTGCCATGTGTTGAGTGGTATGGGCACCACGTGTCATGCTAGGTGGCATGATGAAATAGGGCCACGTGCCCTAGGATGCCAATTGTATCTCGGATTTCAGATCACCAGGGTTTTTGTTCCTCTTGATTGGTATTTACCTTCATCTCAGTGTGTTTCCTCATAACAAAGAATTATGATAACAATGATTATTTTAACTTTTCTTGTATTTTCTCTTCCTGCATCTTATCTTGAATGTTGCTTCTCATTTATTTTGTTTTTCCTTCCAAAATATATACACAATACATAATATCAGAAGATCGAAGTTTATTTATGTTATGAAGATTCAAATGCCACTATCCATGCTTTCATATTGATGGGACTTGACCAAATATTATGACGACATCAAACCGATATCCATTGATTTTGAGGTGTTGGAGTGGAGCTAGAATAAGGAATTCATGATGGCCAAAGGAAAAATGTTATGCATAGATGTCTTTTATTGATTATGTGCATCACCCGTGTCTTCTTCCTTTCCCTTCCCCAATAGTCAAAAAAATATGTTGCAAATCATTTCTTATGTGTTTGTGGTAATATATTTCATAATGTCATGATTTTCCTAAATCTTATTCAACATTGTAGAAACATATGTGGAATTCCTAGTTATCTTCTCAAAGGTCGCCATGGCTACATTGTAGTCCAATTGTGAGGTAGGGATATTTGTATCCATTGTGGATCTGGATATTCTTGTTGTTTTTCATGTAATGGTGGATCATCCACGTTCTGGTCTTCTTGTTCCTCATATTTATCCTCACGTTTTTCTTCTTCCTGGAAACTATCTATAATTTGTTCATATGTGAATTTTCATGGGGGTTTTCTCCTCCATCACCACTTGTTGTTCCCACTGTCTCTTGTGGCATTTATTTCTACTCTTACTATAGAACATCTTGGTTCTTTGCACCTTACAATGGACACCGACTACTTCATGTATCTTTCTTTGTGTCTCATATTTATTTCTTCATCACCCTTGTATCTTTGGGTAGCAATGTCATTTTGTCAAGTTTAATGAGTGCTCGGATAAGAATTCTATATTCATCATCTAAAATGATTGTGATGTCATGTTCTTGTTTTGGTGCTCCTTCCAAAAAAAATATTTTTATTGCATTATGGTAAAACAAATGATGCTTAGAAGAGTGGTTGTTGATTCCAGTGCGGGATTGGAAGAGTGTATTTTGGGATTTTTGATAATAGGCCCTTTTGTTATCATTTCGGCACTTGATTTACGATTTTTTCACTTCCTTCCTAGTGTAGCTATGCTTTCCCTCCATTAAATTCTTTCCACCTTGTTTGGAACAATTGTAACACTCAGTACCTAGATTTTTTCATGGTACTTTGGTATTGCATTTTGGATTCCTTTTGCTTCTCTTTTACATTTTTTGTATCCCTAGAAATGGAACTCTGAGGCTCTCCAAGATTACAATATTTTCAACCTTAGTTTCAGTCACCTCTTACTACCTATCTAGTTTTATCCTCAAGGTTAAATTTTTATTCTCCAATAGCTTGATGGTATCCATATGTTGTATTTTTAAAATTTGATATTTTTCTTGCAAAGTATAAATGACAAGGTTGCTGATGGAAGTCCTGATTTTTGGACTGCTGTTACAAGTGAGTCTATAGTAGAAAAATATGCCTAAACACCCCTGGAAAATATGCCCAGACTGGCTGTAAACATTATGAATTGATCCCCCCTCATTTCAAGTAAATATCAGATTAAAGAAAACCACCATATCTATCAAAATTCCAATTCTAGTTTGTTGTTCTTAATATATAGATTGTAGCAACCCTAGCCTGTGCAATTTCTTTTCCATAAGACCCCGTGTTCTCACTATGCTGTTCTAGGTGTCAAAACATGTCCTGAAGATGCATTTAGAGTCATTAACCATTCATTACATTCGATGTTTGGATTCCCATATGCAAATATGGCATAAGGTACCTCAATAAAATGCATCGAATCCTTATCTAAGTTAGTATATGCTAAGGACAATCTCAGGAAACCTAACAAGATTGTTGGCAATAATTTCTTTTGCTCAATCCTCTTACGTTCCCTAATCTACCTAAAAAGTTGGTTCAATGTATGTTGTTGGAGGGATTGAGTTTTTTCATTCTTTCATGCCAAAAAAGAGCACAAAATACTTATTCTTTTATAAAATACTCAAACTCTTGTTTTCATAATTTTTTCCTTTTAACCATACCACTTGTAGTGTGAGCCATCACTTATTGTTCTGATTTAACCATCTGCCACGGGTGGTTTTTGATGCAAAGTTTCATATGAAAGAATTCTTTTATCATGTTTCCTTTTTCATAAACCGTCGTCTCTTTCACTTTTATGCTTCTTTCCATGACATCCCTTGCCATTAAGTGTTGGAGTTGAAAAACCCTTTTGTGGAGCACACATAAATTCAATTTATCGCTAGGCCATTACCTATTGTGGAATGCTGTGATTTCTTGTTTTTGGAAATGTTGTTTATGGTAACTTACAACAACCCTTTAGCTAAGTTGTCCCACTGTGAGGGACATTTCTGTTCTTTCAAAATCACTCAAGGCTTGCACCTGGCCTCATCCGCACCCACTTAGAAGATTTTGAATTTGAATCCTTGGTCATTTACAAGTTGCTGCTAGACCCCACATCAGTGGGCACATTTTTTTTAATCCTTTGGAACATGGTCAATAGAACAATCTAAAATTTGTTCTCTGATATCTTTGTCGGCCTATTTTGTTTTCTTGAGTGGAGTTGCATTCCCGTGTGATAAGGGACACACATTATTTCCTTGATCAATTTTTGTCTTCATTTACTAGGGTAACTAGCTATTTGCTTCCTTTTAATTCATTCCTCTTGTGAATTTGTATATAGTTTCACAGAACCAGATCCTTTGACAACAAATTTCTAAGCCTTTGTTGGACTAAAGAAATAACATATTTCTTGGAGTTTTCCTGCACTAGACTGGGAAAAAAATTCTCATTCTTTCTAGTCCATTCCTTCCCTATTCCCTTGTTTTAACCATAAGGCAATGATGTCTCCTAATATAATGCTTGATTGGTTGAGGGTGAGTATGCTTGTTTTCTCAACCTTCCCCTCCTCTATAGGACAACTATGTGGGTGCATGTGCGTGAAACACCAATGACATATGCTTATATTATAACATCTTGAAACAACTTCTACAACTATAAAATATCCTCTCCTCTCTCTAGTTCCATAAAATAGACTTCCGCACACATGTCCCTTGACTCCATAAGGCTAATTCATTTATGCTTACATTTGATCTCAACTTCCTATTAACTTTTAGACATCTTAACTCACTTTCTATAGCTAGAAAATAACATAAAAGTAATTTGAAAATATTCTTGATGACTAGATATACGTGAATGGATTCTATCTTAAATGATTAAGCTCAACTTTTTGTACCCTGTATTGTTCTACACAATATTGTCCCACCACATGGGTGTTGGGGATTTTTAGATGTCTTTTAAATGCAAATAATTTACCACATTAATGTCAAACCAGGGATCATACAAACTTATATACTATCATGCAAAGTATATGCAACACTCAAAGCTCAATCTAACTATAGATAAATAACAAGCATAACTGAGAGAAATACCACACTTGTTCTCATATATAATCCTAGTTTTTCCTCAAAAGGATGAACTTAATACAATGATCTCAAACCAATTATGAGAGATCTGTGATTTAATTACACACAAATATTAAATAAATAGTGAACCTGGTTAATGCAACAAAATTGATTTTTCCAATAACAGGAAGAATACAATCTTCAGATTTCCATTAACCATGAACTCATTAAAAACCACACCATAATGTAAAGACCAAATAACACATAAATAGACATTATGCACTAGATTTGAAAGAATGAACTATTTAATAAATATGCTAACCTAATTATGGAAAAAAAACTACAATATCTGGTTTCAGGAGGGGGCCCTACCTGCTTCCACCAGGCACTGGCAACAATTTGCAGAAGAAATGATTTAATCAACACACATGATATACACCATAACTGAAAGAGAAAACTTGAAATCTTCTTTAATCAAATTCTGACACAAACATATAGGAGCAACAATATTCTTCATAAAATGGTTAACCACTCCCTTCAAAACGAGGAGGTTTTTATACAGAAAAATATGAAAAGCATACATAATCGATAAAATCGATTCATTGTTCTATTTCTAGATTCTAACTACGATATGGTAAAACAAAATCTAGCATTTTGCTAAGAGATAACACTTTCATCAAACTATCTTCCTCAAATCAAAATTCACAATCTGCAACAGATGGATTCATATCAGATGTTGATACAAATCCATCATTCTTGTTCTCGTTCACATCTGATTTGTTGTTTTGTGCCCTTGTTTTGGTCAAAAGACGATCCTCTTTGATCTATACCGGATCTGTAACATTTGCAACTACTTCCAAATCACGTCTTTTTTGACCATTTCTGCAAGTAAACTTGTACACAAGTAAGCACACAATATATTCTATTAATTAATTCATGTGATATACAAAAGTAATAATCAAGACTTTACCTATGCAAAAGTTACATGTTTTCCCCAAAAGAATATTTCCCTCATGGACTATGATGGAAAAAAGTAGTAAAAAAGGCTTATGAATAGGAATAGGAAATAGAAAAATGGAGCCTGAACATCACCCCCCAACTGTAGTGGTTGCATGTCCCAATGCAACAAATTATTCTGAAGATTCAGATTTTGGTTCACTGTGGGGAACATTTTTCAAATACCATTCCCGTGGAAACCTATAGCCCTGTTGACTGATGACTTCTTTCCAAAATCATTCCTCTTTCCCAGGCTCTAAAATTCCCAAAGGATAGGAAAATGGAACCTCAATCCAATCCATTGGGCCCCCAATGATTTTAAGAAATATTCATATCTGGTTACTCTTTCTAATGCCGAGTGAAAAAGAGATAAACAGAAGGGTTCCCTTATCTCTTGCTCAAATGAAAGGTGTTGCATCCTCCTTTGTATACCATATAATGTCTCAAGCCTATTTAAGGCAATCCAATTCTCACAAAAGGAGAGGGATGCCTTCTGATTTACTTCTTATGTAGCAACACAAATTGTACTCTTCATGATTTCAATTCTTTCTTCAAACAACTTAGTAGGATTAGGCTCACCTCTTAATTTTAATCCTTATGTCTTCTCAATTCTATCAACCAAGGACATGTCTTTGTTCCATTAATTTTGATTCTGTATAAAGGATGTAAAAGCCCTGAATTGTACATCACCAACATATGGGTTTAGATCCCATTCAGTGTGTCTGGTCATCACCATGTCAAACTAATACAGTTCACAAAGAAGATTTTTATCTTCTTCTCCCAAAGTCTTGTACAAGGCCAAAAATCAATCTTTAGAGTTAATGTAACAACTAGCACCTGCAACAAGAGCATGGGCATGCAATGAAGCAGTTGAATCTTAAGATAAATAGAGTAAACTGGTGAAGGCACAAAGTATGCCTAGATAACACAAATATTTTTTTATCAAACTTCAATGCCTCTATCTCCTTATGTAACCTTGAAATTTCCAATTTGACATGTTTAAATCTCATTCTCTCAGCTCTCTATAAAGGTTTTGTTGCTTCTTGTTTTTCCATTCTTAACGAAAGTACCTCTACCTTTTATTTCAACTTTTCCACTTTTTCTTTCAATGCTACACTGTCTTCTAATGACGTAGTCATTGTCTTATCTTGATGTCCTTTTTTCATAATTTTTTTTTGCTTTTTCTTTGCCTCTCATGCTTCCTTTAGCTGTTTTTCTTTCGATTTATTGTCATCAAGCGAAGATGATGACAACAAAGGATATACATCTTTGAATTCTTGGAGAAAAGTGTTTAAACCCTCACGACAATCATATAGCTTCAATTTATCTTTTACTTGCCCCAATTCTACTCTTAATTTATGATTTCTCCTGAGTAATTTAATATTGGCTCGCTTCATCTTCTGATAGGCCTGTTGATAATATGAATTAATGTACAAGTGTCTCTTACTTACAGTAGAGGGTTTCTTCATTTTTTCTCTTAATTTTCTAATTGGTTTTCCAAAATACACATCTGATTTAGCCGCACCGACTTCTTCAAAGGATTCATCTTCATCTTGTTCAGAAATAATTAAGGGTTCCTGCAAAATTTCCTCCATTTTTCAAGGTGTACATGAATTTTTAGGAGTCTTCCATGGTTATTTTTGTTCCATTCACAATGACCTTCACAATACTAAAGTTTTATCTTTTATTCCTATTATCATTTCTTCCTTTTGAACCTTGGACGATAGGCATGCAACTTCTACAGCTTCTAAAGCCACAACCGTTTCTGCTCCATATCCCCGTGGTTGCTTCTCTTTCTCAACTGCCATCTCTTCTTCATTAGGATCATCCATTTGATTAGGAACCTTTGAGGAAAGATAAAAAACTTCTGTAACCATATCCATATCTACTCCTCTTTCCTATATATATTCCTTTTCCTTGTCTGGAACTTCTTGTGCATGTTCCTCAGAAAACAAAGAGTCCCAATTTTTTCCAAGGATAGAAAAATCATCACATACCAAAAATTTAATCAACCCATGATGGGTTATACTTGTGACTGGATTATGGATTTATTTTGCTTTGGCACTCATCAATTCTAAGGACCTCAACAAGAAATAGGGAATGTTCACATACTTGTGATGCTGCAGATGAACCAGTGATAGGAAATGGTTGCCATACAATAACCGATATCGACCCTCACAAGTCAAAACTTTCTGGGCACATGGGGCAAACTGTCGTCAATGGTCAGCTAATGAGCTCCCGAGGATTCCCTTTGGGCCTCCATGCAACTGCTCATTGGTTCCTCTGACAAACTCATCTTTCAGGGCAATATAATATACTCGACGATTAAACCATCTCTCCCCATCAACAACTAAGACTGTTACTCTTGTAATGGATTCCTTAGTTACTGGAATTTTGATACCTCAAACTCTATCCACAAAACCATGTAGACCTTTGGTGAATTTGATGGAAATTTCAGTGTCAAATCCCTGCAATCGCTGAAAATACCCCAACCAACCCGCTCATTCTAATATTCCAACTGTTTGATCATTTTGATACACCACCGCAACACCTATGGGTTCATGACGAATTGGGGGTCCTTCCATCAGAACAAATCAAGTGGTTAGCAAAGAATAATATAGCTTGAGAACCTCAATGGAATTCATAGCAAGGAATAGCTGGAAATGAGAAAAGACACAAGGAATGAAGCCAATTGATTCCTTTTCATGTGCAAATGCCTTGCGTGTCAAATAAAGGGTAAGCTTTGGTATTGAATTGTAAACATGCATGGGATATGAAATTATGATCATTCAGGGAATTGGACCATTCTTCATGATATTATTGCAAGAACAAGGATATAAAAAATGTTTAAATTCCTTCTTATGAACAATCATATTGACACAAGGCAAATGCCCCCCAAATTATGGTTTGGTTAGACTGTGGGACAAAAGGATAACTTTACATAGGAAGTTTTGAATAAACTATCATATATCAAATAAATTAAGCAAATAAAATAAATGTATGCGTGCCTGAGCAAAGTTTGGAAAAATACAAACCAATGGTTATGGGAGAGACTGTTGGAGTTACTTCACACACACCTATGATTTATTTTTCCTAAGGTTTTTCCTTGTTTATTAGTCATTATTCAGTCTCCTATATTTTAGGAAGAATATTCCTCTAGGGAGAATATTCTCTTTAGTTTTCACTTCAGTTTGACTAGTTGAGTGGAGTCTAGATGCTGCATTGGTTTTGTCACCATGCAACATTGGGATCATCATCAGACTAGCACATTACTCATGATTCCCTAATCTCCTCCTCACTTCACTCTGTTTCAGTCAATTAACTGAAGACTGGTTGACTAGTTAACTCAGCTAGGTGGCAATTCACTCTCGTAACTGCTTGAGAGACTAGACTAGGTGGCAGTTCACTCCCATAATTGTTGGTGTGTATCCAGATCACTCTATACCACTTCTATAGAACATTAGTTACTCATGTATCCTATATCTATTGTAAATTATTCACTCTTTGAGTGTGGAATACGGTTAATGAGAATTCTTCCATTCTTTCTCTCTTTCTTCTTCTTTCTCATTTTCTCTCTGCAAATGTGTGTAGTATTTTCTAGATAGATCTATTCTATGTAGGTTCAACACATTTACATGGTATTAGATCCAATAGATTGCTAAGCAAAATCTAGACCAAATTATTTTTGCAGGTACTGAAGACTGAAGAACACAGAAAGATGGAATCTATGTTTTATTCATTGACAATACTTCTCACGCCTCACAACTATTTGGAATGGAAGCCAAAAATTATGCTTCATCTCAGATGCAGAGGCTTGTACCAAATAACTATGACAATGTAAGTAGAGTCTGATTCCGCTGATGAGAAAAATGACTTTCTCAATAGACAAGATATGGCCATAGGAAGTATCTGCACGTCTGTTTCTCCCAAACTTTTCCATCAAGTATATGAAGAATCACAAGAATAAATTACAAATGAATTATGGACTATATTGGAGGTTCTATTTGGGAATAAAGAATATTGTGAAGATTTCATGTAGGAGGTTGAACAGATAGATCTAGAAGAGAAGCCATCAGAAGATCAAGCCTCTTATTATGAAGAGTCTTATACAAAAGTATTTGCACAAATTTGTATTCCATTAATTGAAGATGATGTCTACTCCATTTCAGATTTTTTTTCTGAAATTCACGTGGAATATATATGGCATGCATCTCAGGAGTCACATGCAAACACTTTTCCATGCACAATGCATGCATCTCAGGAGACAAAAAGAGAGCCGCGCACATCAGACTCAACTATGATATTTTCTAAGCCAAATTTGTAGAAACAAATTGGATATTTGAATTCCTCTCGGGAAAATATCCAATTTTAAAAAAAAATCGTCCGAAATGGAGTCCGTCAAGTGAATTTATGATCATTTTAAAATCAACATTTTTCAATATTTTTCCGGAAACGACCACACGGTTTTCAAAATTTCATCCAAACTTTATTTGGATATTTTTAATTACAAGAAGAGAAATTGGATATGTGTGGACATTTCAATGGTGCATATACTTCATCAGATCCATGCAAACATCTACATCTTCAACAAAATCTTCAACAAGCACAAACTTGCATAGTTGTGAGGTCTTCTTGGAGTGAAGGGCTGCTTAGCAACTGTTTTTTGTTCCTTCTCATTTATTTTTTATGCATTGAAATTTGAGGGGGGGTTTTTACCATGAGGTTTTCCCTCTTTCCTCGTGTAGTTCAATGTATATTTTGTATTTGGGTACCTAACATGGCCTTGTTGTCGAGACCCATTCTTTATTTTCACCATAGTGATGTTCAAGGGGGGTGTTGGAGTTACTTCACACACACCTAGGATTTATATTTCCTAAGGTTTTTCCTTGTGTATTAGTCATTATTCAGTCTCCTATATTTTAGGAAGAATATTCCTCTAGGGAGAATATTCTCTTCAACTTTCACTTCAGTTTGACTAGTTGAGTGGAGTCTAGATGATGCAATGGTTTTGTCGCCATGCAACATTAGGATCATCACCAGCTAATGCGCATTGTCCTTGGGATCATCACCAGACTAGCGCATTACTCATGATTCCCTAATCTCCTCCTCACTTCACTCTGTTTCAGTCAGTTCACTCCCATAACTAGGTGGCAGTTCACTCCCATAACTACCTGAGAGACTAGACTAGGTGTCAGTTCACTCCTGTAACTGCTAGTGTGTGTCCATATCACTCTATACCACCACTATGGCACATTAGTTACTCATGT
>SNQJ01S0013985.1:222981-238505 GCA_010110895.2 Picea sitchensis
TTCACTCCAGCGTCCTAAGGAAAGAAAAAGGTATGGTGATTAAACTGGATCTCGCTAATGCTTTCGATAGAGTTAGACATGAATTTTTATTTGAAGTTATGAGGAAGTTTGGGTTCGATTCACATTTTATAAGTTGGATAAAATCCTGTGTTGGATCTCCTTGGATCACCCCTTTGGTGAATGGAAAAGTAAATGCCTTCTTCAAAGCCTCCAGGGGCCTTCGGCAAGGATGTCCCCTGTCGCCCTTGCTCTATGCAATTCAAGCATCATTTCTCAGCTACCAATTGGAATACTCCCAAACTCATAAAGATCTTCATGGCCTAAGAATAGCGCAAGGGGTGAAAGACATCAACCATGCACAATTCGCGGATGATACGCTGCTGCTGGGGGGAGCAAGCCCAATAATAGCAAAAACATTCAAGGAAGAACTGGACGCCTATGCAGCAGCCTCCGACAGTGAAATAAATCAGACTAAGAGTAATATTTATGGGTGGAACATCACCCCAAATGAAATGCTGAGAATAACAAGAGTTCTAGGGATGGAGGGGCATACAAACTGGGAATCCTTCAAGTACCTGGGAGTTCCTATCTTTAAGTCTGCTCCTAGAGCCTCCCACTGGAATCATCTTGTAGAAAAACTCAAGAATAAATTCACTTCTTGGGGGGCAAATTGGCTAAACTTAGCAGGGAAGGCAGTCTTGATAAAGGCTGTGGTGTCTAGTATCCCTATCTACCAATGCTCGCTGCTATTAGCACCAACCACAATCATCCAAAATATTGAGGCTTTTCAGAGACGATTCTTGTGGGAAGGAGGAAGGCAAGAAAATAAAAAGCTGCACTTGATTAGCTGGGAAAAAACCACAAAGCCCTTCATGGAAGGAGGTCTCAATTTTAAAATAACAAGGATCCAAAATCTGGCCTTAGGGGCAAAGCTTCTCTGGAAAATGATCACCGACAAACCCACTTGGAGTAAGCGCGCTCTCTGGAGGAAATACTTTCGAGGATCTCGGGACAGAAGCTTAGAATTCCAATGTAAGGATTTGAAAATCTCTCCAATCTTCGCGCTATGCAAAAAGGCGCTCCCTCACTTCACTCCTCATCTAACCCGGGTGCCGAAAAATGGTAGGAAAACAAGAATCTAGAAAGACTCAATAATGGGTGACCCTTCGCTAGATCAGTGTCAGGATCTACAAGGCCTCAAAAGCTGGATGGACAGTCAAAACATTTTAACACTCTCAGACATTTCAGTATGGGGAGAAGAAAGGCCTCACCTCTGGCAAGGGTGGGAAGTCCCAAACAGACCATCGATTCTAGACAGTCAATGGGACGCTCTTAAGAAGTGTCTTCAAGGGAAAGCCCCTCTAAAGAAGATAGGTAAAGACGAAAGAGGATGGGGAAGGAGTGCTCGGGCTTACACCACAGCAGAGGGCTACCATCTCTTCAACTCCGTCCCCACTGCTATGCCCAATCCGACACTTTGGAAAGTAGTCTGGAATTTTCGTTCCCTCCTAAAAATCGACCTCTTCATTTGGACCCTGGTGCACAAGAGTATCCAAACAGGGGAGAACCTCAAACGAAGGGGCTGGGAAGGACCCTTTAGGTGCCCTCTCTGCCTCCATGAGGAAGAAACAACTGACCATCTTCTTTTAAACTGCAACTACTCAAAAGAAGTCTGGATGAAGGCAATAGGATCCCAACTAGCTGCCAATTTTCCTTCTGATGTGATAAGTCTCCTCCAATGGGAATCCCTGTTCCCCTTTGCTGTCAAGAGAAGAAACCAAACTCTCCTGATTTGGGGATTACTACCAAAGTTTGTCCTATGGAATCTCTGGTTAGAGAGGAATCACAGAATCTTTAGAGAAAGTCAATTGAGTGAAGTCATAATCGTCACTAAAATTCAAGCTATGCTAGGAGAATCAACTGCTCACCTATGCTCCACAGTTAAGCTACACAAGTTGGATGAAGAAGAGGGGCGCTGGATAGCCCAGTTCAATCTACAAGGATTAGAAAGAAAAAAGGGAAGTGATCCAATCCAAGAAGGCTGGGAGATCAGAAAAAGCGAAAATGAATTTGCAAGGTGGAAAAGTAATATTAAAACGCCTATCCTCTTCTTTGATGGGGCCTCGAAGGGAAATCCAGGCTAGGATGGAGGAGGGGGCTTCATTGAAAATCCCAAAGAAGACACAATAATGCATTTTGCTATCGGACTAGGCATAGAGTCCAATAACAGAGCTGAGGCATTGACTCTTTGGCAAGGTCTGCACCAGGCAATTAAACTCAGAACCCAGGACTTGACAATCATAGGCGATTCCAGAATAATTATTCTGGCCATGATCAAACACTCCACAACTCAAAGTACTAAGCTCAACAATCTTCTTGATAAAATTCGCCTCCTCTTAAGGAAATTGAACTCTTATCAATTCTTTCACGTGTTAAGGGATCTCAACCGAATGGCTGATAAGGAAGCAAACAAAGGCATGCTATTGGAGGCTAGGGTGCTGTCAGTCAATGGAATCATGAATAATGTGGAGATCCCATGAACCCATACCGTCCTTTTTCACTCTCCCAAATGCTAGATCGCGCAGTAGCAGGGAAATCTGGCAAATCTCCAAGGCAGACAGGAACAGAACCTTTGGTTGGACGGAAGACCTGGCTCGGTACCATGAGGAATGGTGCCCAAGATCTTGTGGAGACAAGAGATCCGCACGTCCATGGCCAGAATCCAGAGGTAATAATGAGAACGCATGAGAAAGAAATAAAGGGTGATTGCTACCCTCTCATTCCAGCTCAAGCAAAGATCTGCAAGTTGCTTAGAAATCCAGAGAGGGTGAAGCATCAGAGTAAGCAAGGCAGGACGCGCGAGGTGAGCGACCAGAGGGAGATGGCGTCTACTTCAAAAGGGAAGCTGAGCACGGAGGAGCGTCTGAAAGAAATGGATAAAGCCCTGGCGAATTTGCAACAATTACTTCAACATCAATTGGATTTTTTAGAGAACTTGGACGTGGAAGCTAGACGCAGGCTGGAACAACTTGAATCTGATATCACCATGACCAAAATTGGCTTTGCTGAGGAGCTGGACAAAATCCACAAAGAGCTGAAAAACCCACAACAAGAATTTGATGAAAGAATGGAACAACTGGAGGTCAAGATGGCCCAGCTGAACAACAACTGGAACCAGGAATCCAAGAAGTAATCTCTCTTTGTAAAGTCGTTGTTAGCAGGCTCTACCAGCATTCTGGCATTTTATATTGTAGCCAATGCTTTAACTAAGCAGTAGATTAAGCAGTATGGGAGCTAGATCAGTTCATAGTTATAGCTTCAAAGTAGAATGGTATCAGGAATATAGGCCCGAAGAAATTCGGGGACATTTTGTAACTGAATCTGTGGCTTTGCCACCCCTCTAGTATAATCTATAACCGTTTTCGTAAAAAAAAAAAACATTGGTTGGAATTCTTCCTATGTTAGATGAAATGAATGTCCTTGTGAAAATATCTCAAAGTCGCACAATGTATATTGCAGAATACAAAAATTCAAGGAAATTTACATGTCTTTCATTGGATAATTTGTATACGATGCCGGAATATTTCTCAGGTCCACAGTTTACAAATTGGACTACGATCATTGATATAGAAAGTACTTATTTTTTTTTTTAAGTTTGATGAAAAAGAGATACTATGTATGGCAGTGCGTGGGTATTTTTATAGCAAATTTTTCCGCACTCCATGTATATTGCTTTGATGGCCTTCCATTCCCCTCTGCAGACTTCATTTCCCCTTTTTGTTCACTCCAGAGCTAAAAATACATATTTTTGTCCATATACGTGACCTACAATTAGACAACTTGTGTATACACAGGTTGTTGAATTACAACCTGCTTACATCGGGTTTGGTGCTAAAAAATTAAAAAATATATCGGGTTTCCATGCCATGTCACGCGATCCATGATCCTTGACCTTCCATATACTGGAAACACTCTGAATAGACCCTTCAATTCCATTTGGAGGCTATAAATTGAGCCATATCCAAGCCTTGAAAACAATTCATCATTGAGAGCAAAGACATGCTGGAGAAATGTCACCTCAAATTGAGTCTGTATCCCTTTGTCCTTGAAAGTCTGAACTTGTGTCCAGCCCCCAAGCTCTTCCTATCTTGTGATGGAGAAATTCATTGACTCCTACTACATGTGAGCTTGCCTTGGTGGAGGCCTAGTTGGAGGGACTTAGTTTCTCGGTTCTGATATGTGCCGTTATAAAAGTTTCTGACCTATGTACTTCTGTTGACTACATTAATATAAATGCTCTTTTCTCGTCCAATTGATATCTTGCAAATATTTGTATTGCTTTCCATGGGTGTATTTGTTATGTATGTTAATGGATTATGCTAATTTATATGCTAACATTATATATCATTACCACATGCTTGCGTATCTTAGTTGTTGAGGACAAGTTGCAGGTATAAAGCTTTGGGTCGTGTGCTCAACTATGGTCTTCTTCGGACGTTAGGACGAGGTAGGATTCTAGCCTTACCTTGTTAGAATTTTCATTTATATAGCATAATTGAGATTATAGTTGATTTCTAGGTGTCATTCCATATGTTGTGGTTTTCCCCTAGCCATAGAGATATTTTCCTCGTAATAGGTATATGGTTCCTTTTCATTATATTGATCAGATAGGACGAACCACCAAAGAGTGCTTTGTGTCAAGATACCTATTCGACAATGTTATCATTTCAGTGAGACACAAATTGATAGAAATTGAAAAATCACTATCATCGGAGATAAGAGAACGATTTAATCGAGATGAATTGTTGGAGGCCATGTCTATGGTGCACCCTAAATATTGGAACAATAAAATTTTCAAACTACTTTAAAACACGACTTTGTGGAAAAATTAAATAATTTAGCACACCACTTTTGCAAGAAGGTTGAGATACATGGAGAATAGGTTGCAGGTATTTTAGATAATTAAAAATTGCTTCAACAAGACACACACTTCGCATAAACAATGTGGAATCAATTTCTCCTTTTGAAGAATCCTATAGAATATGGTGCAATAACAAGATTATGGACTATTTTAGGTGCTAGCCAATACTTACATGAAAACATATCAAAATATTTCAAATTACTGGATTTGTTTGAAACCATGACTTTGGGATTCGTGGAGGATGAGAGAAATTTTAGTGCATTGTCATTTTTGAAGTCAAAGATGAGGAACAAACTTTATAAACATATGGATATATGTTTAAGATTATATGTAACAAAGTATGACATTACCAATTTTCCATATGAAAGAGCACTAGCTCTTTGGTGATTAGATTGTGATAGAAGGGGAGAAAACAATACAACAAATTTCTCTAATGAACTTGGTACAAAACATAATTCTTTGGAGGCTCATAATGAATCTGATAGTCCATGTGGAGCGGGTCCTGTTCAAAATGAAGAAAATGAGCACCAAGATGAGAACTGAGAAATTAATATACCACAAGATTCGATCTAATCCAATATATATGAGGGCCTAGGGGACACTTATTCCATTATATGTGTTCCATTGGTGGTGCAAGAAATATTGAATGGAATAACACAAATGATGTGATTCTTGTGATTCGTTGTTCCTCTATTTTTGGAGTAGGTAATAAATTCTTTATCATAGAAAGATTACTATATGCCAATTTGAGGTTACATTTCAGGTAAAAATAGGTTCTATATTTTGTGTTTTTCATTGTAACATTGGAGCCACATTTTCTTGATGCAAGTTATTTTAAAATCGATGTTTTGATATTTAACTATTACATTGTCTCTTTCTTGTATGTGACAGGAAATGAAGCTGGAATTTGATGAAGATGGGAACTATCTCTTCACATAGATAGTGTCCTAGTATTAAAGGGTAAACAACTGATTTAACAAGACTTCCACTAAGCAAGAATGGGCTCATTCAAGTAGATGAAATTTCTTTGATGTCTAGATCTAATATGTTGATAAATTTTAATGGTTTGTTTGTTATTTGCATTTTGGAGCATTTTGTCAAGTTTGGAATTTTGAGTTTATTTTGGTTAAAAATTGTGTTAGTCCCTTGAATGCTTGTAGTTCTCATTCGATGTTTGACTGAACCTTTTGTTGTGGCATGATTGGCTAAGGGATTCATCTGATTTCCATTGAGTCAAGGGTTTGGGTTAACGAGAAAGACCTTTGTTGAGTAAAAAACGTTTTTTCATCTTTTTGTCATGACATTTATTTGAGAAACATATGGTATTAGGCTTAATATATGGCTTTGGTTATTCTGTGGGCACTCAATGTGTTTTCCATAATTATGATTATTTTTTTAATATGTTGATGGTCAAGGAAAGATTTTTTTATTTCCTTTCACTTTGTGACACGGCTTGAGCATATTCACATTTTAGGATCTACTATGTTTAATTAATATTTTCTTTGAAAAGACTTATTGATTATTTAGAAAGGGAAATGAGCTCTACTTAGCTAAGTGAAGAGAAAAATGGTCCATGCACTAGGTTCCTATGTGTTCATCATAGGAGACCCATTAGCATGAGACCAACATTCCTCTAATACAATTATACTTTTGATGCCAAGACTAAAAGAGTATTACATGTATCTAGTGGAGGATGAGACAATGTTTATTACAATATCACTCTTGAAGACAAAGTTGGTATACGTGTTCCATTGGTGGTGCACGAAATAGTGAATGGAATAGCACTTGAATGATGTGATTCTTGTGATTCATTGTTCCTATATTTTTGGAGTAGGTCGAAAATTCTTTATCATAGCAAGATTACTATATCCCAATTTGAGGTTGCATTTTAGATAAAAATAGGTTATATATTTTGTATTTTTCATTGTAACGTTAGAGCCACATTTCCTTCCTGCAAGTTTTTTAAGATTGATGTTTTGATATTTAACTATTACATTGGCTCTTTCTAGTATGTGACAACAAACAAAGCTAGAATTTGATGAAGCTAGGACCTATCTCTTTACATAGACAATGTCCTAGTAGTAAAGGGTAAATACCTGATTTAACAAGACTTCCACTAAGCAAGAATGGGTTCATTCAAGTAGATGAAATTTCTTTGATGTCAAGCTCTAATATCTTGGTAAATTTTAATGGTCTGTTTGTTTCTTGAATTTTGGAACATTTTGTCAAGTTTGAAATTTTGGGTTTATTTTGGTTAAAAATTGTGTTAGTCTCTTGAATGCTTCAAGTTCTCATTTGATGTTTGACTGAACCCTTTGTTGTGGCATGTCTGGTATCATCAGATTTCCATTGAGTCAAGATAAAAATGGTCTACGCACTAAGTTCCTATGTGTTCATCATAGGAGACCTAATAGCATGAGATCGACATTCCTCTAATGCAATTATACTTTTGATGCCAAACCTAAAAGAGCATTACACATAGGAGGATGAGAGAATGTTTACTTGACTATCATTCTTGAAGTCAAAGTTGAAGAACAAGCTTGATAAACAATCTTGAAAAAAAATTCATTACATAGTTTCTGCTAATAATGCACATGTTATGGAGAGTTTCATGTAATTGAGAAAAATGTATGCTTATTGGTACTTGCATCACATGGAAAAAATTGCTTTCTATACAATTTAGTGTCATTTATTTCTTCGTTTCTTTTCTGCAACTCAATTTTGGAAGTTGGTATGTAGTAGGATCCAAGTGACAGACATTGCATGTGCTACCCTTAATGGGATTAAAATGGGTGATAAGACTTTGACTGTGCACCATGCTACTGCCAGGTATAGATATACATGATAACATAATAGCCCTTACTTAATATACATCTCTTATTGTTCATGCTTAATTATTGCAGTATAAATGAGACTATCTCTTTTTCTAAGGCCTAATTTATGCCTAAGATTTATTACAAAGTTATGTGTCCCTTTACTTTTTTATAAGACAATAAAAATATAAGGGATAAAAGAGATCTCTCTTCCTCGGAAAGGGGTTATTTTTTAGTACAAATGGATGATTAGAGAAAAATTCATGCATGAAATGTGACCTATCCATATTTTGACACTTTTGGAGTTATCGATGGATATGATTATGTGCACTTCTATTTAATAACATCCTAACATCTATAATGAACTTGTTTGAAGGGTCCTTTCATAATCGATGAATCAATAATAAATAATCCATAATAGAAGTGGTAGATTAAAGATTAATATATCCCGAGCTTGACATAAGTGGTAGTCAGGATCAACATATGTGAACTTTGTGGTGAAATATCATCAAAACTAATAGAGGGATATGCAAGAGTGTATAGTGGGAGCCTTGACAAGCATAACCCCTAATGCTTGCAACATTGTCTAAAGGATGGACAAATTATGTTTCTTTTTACAAATATGTAAAAAGAGTATATTACAATTTAATGAATACATTTTCCGATTATTATATATGGTTTTATACTTTATCAAAAAATTCGCCAAAACTTTACAAGGTTTTATAGTTCAGTGAAAGATTCGCCAAGATTTTACAAGAGTTTATAATTCAGTGAAAGATTCGCCAAGATTTTACAAGATTATATAATTGTCTAAAAGATTCACCAAAAAATTATATATACGTATTATATTATTGATAAAATAGCCTTCAATTTTTCCTATGTATCACGGGGATTCACCCATCTATTATACATATAAATTTAGAGGGAGTTCTTAAAATCACCCATGGCCTTAAAATTCTTACAACAAAAATCTTAACATGATGACTACATCAGAGGGATCAAATTGTTGACCTATTGGATTGATGGCTATCCCCACTGTAGTGAAAATATGCTAGTAAGCATTAATGATAAGACCCAAATGTGAATGGAAAAAAGGGTAGAATCTTGATAAAGATTACTCAAGTTCAAGGAATGAATGAACTACTAAATGTAATAATGAAGCTCACATAGTGGTCCCAAATGCACAAAATATTTTATGCTTATAATCAAACTTATGTTTGTTCAACTTGCAATGAACATCATAGACAAATACATATGTCCCATAGTTCACTATATGATAAAAACTAATCCCAAAACATCAAATATAATCAACCTCAAGATAAATAGCTTTTGGCCAAACAAAAAAACTCATAAAACAATAATACCTTTCAAAACAATAATCTCTAAAATTAATACACAATCTTCAAAAACCTTACCTAACACAAACAATACGAAACCTTACCTCACACAAACAATACGAAACCTTACCTCACACAAACAATAAGAATAATGTATCATGCCTAAAATGTTAAGGACTGCAACATATAATATAATTGCTTTTCTTTTTTTCTTTGGTTTTAATAATAAAATAAAAATCTAGAAATATTATTAATATATTACAAATATTCTTTACAATAACTATAATTACATCTGAAGGTATGGAAGTTTTTATTAAACTATCAATGAAACTGCGTTTACATATGCAATCATTTCCCCTTTTTGACATCATTTACGTATTTTAACATCGGTATTAACACATGCTTGGTTTGGAACTTAATGGGGAGCAATGAGGGAGGAAGAAGAATGCCGAACGACTAGGGTTTCAGCACGAAGAAGGTCATGAGGCTCTCGATCAGAGGGAAACACGGGAGTATGTTTTGGTAGAATGAAAATAACGATGGCAAAAAAACCAGGAGGACACAATAATGTGGCAACTGAGACTGTGCCAGGCAAGAGATATTTCAAAGCGGTGATTACTGGATATTATGACTCATGACAAGCTGATGTGGAAATGGGGGGGCTAGAAAAAATGAATCGAATCCACTTGAGTAGAAGAAGGAGGTACTAGACATGGGGAAGGAACCTGGAAAATAACATGAGGAAAAGTGGCTAAATAATGGTTGATTGGTGAAATCAAGTGAAAACTTGAGATATGAGGTGACGTTGACATGCATTGGGGATTATATTCAAAAGATGAAAGACCATGCCCTAATTAGGAAATTCATGGGCATCTGACCCTCGACAAGGGATTTTATGGTATGTATGAAATCCAAATGGAAGGTGAAGGGGTAGATGTATATGCAGTTTAGATTTAAGGGATTCTTCACTTTCATATTCTCATTACCAGAGGACAAAGAGAAGGTATTTGAGGAGGGTCCATATTTCTTCAACTTGGAGGGCCTTCACATGCAGTACTGGAAACAAATATTCGCACCAGAGAAGGAGAGTTTCACAACAACTCCAGTATGGATCTGCCTGTACTTTCTTCCCAAAGAACTGTGGGATCAAGAAACCTTCAAGGAAATTGGAAACACCTTGGGTTCCTTCATCAAGATATCAGAGGTAACTAAATCGACAAGGTACATATCATATGTAAGAATTTGTGTCTATGTGAATATGGTGGGGGCTCTTCCAGAATCAATCATAGTCTCGTATCAAGACAACAACTAGACTCAGACCCTAGATTATGAACATATACCCTTCAGGTGCAAAAATTCTCATGCTCATGGAAAACTATTTAGGGACTATCCCCTAAAGTTGGAAAACCCAACCAATAAACCAAAGGAAGATACAAACGTGTAAGGTTTCTCCAATATCACTAGTAAAATGAAGGTCAATAGAAGAACAAACAAACAAGTGAGAGGAACAACGAAGAAGAGCACATCCAATCACTTTTAGGTCCTAGAAGGGGAAACCAATGAACAGAGGGCCAAAGGGGATACAAAAGGGAAATCCCCCAAATATCAAAGCATAGTTATGAAGGGGGTAGAGAGTCCAAAGTTTAGGAAGACAGAACCATACACAAAGAATAATCAAAAGGTATAAGGATAAGTGGAAATGAAAGAGTCAGTGGATCTTGAGATGGAATCGAAGGAGGAATTAGTTGAAGAAACAACCTAAGATATGGATCTAGAGGAAATAATGGTGGATTTGCAAGCTTTGAAAGACAAACATGGGGAACAAGTAGTTAATAATACGCTAATGGACCAACCAAGAAAACTACAAAGGGATATGATCAAGGGAAATAATAAAGGGATGGTTTAGGAACAACAAACCATGACTGCAAGAAATATGGGGATTAAATCCAATCCTCTCAAACCTTTGAAAAAAAAACCTAGGGAAGAGAAGAGGAGAGGCAGAAAACCACATAAGCAAAAGATTGAGGAAACTGTAGCTTTTCTGGAGGATTTCTTCCAAATGGTGGGACTCCCTGAGAAGTAATTCCACACCCGACCCAAGTGTTAATATGAATATTATGTCCTCGAATGTAAGAGGCCTTAACGCCCCATCCAAATAAATGATACTGAGGAAAATGATTATCCAGGAGAATGTAGAGATTATTATGCTCTAGGAAACTAAGTGCGATAAACACTTGATAACACAAATTGCCAAGAAGGTATGGAAAGGGTGCGAAGTGGATGCCATAGAAGCAGAGAGACCTTATAGGGGGATGAACATATAATTATGGGATCCAGGGGTCCTCATAGTCACTGCTCAATCCAAACTCCACATAATCCTTACCATAAAGTTTAGATTGTTAGGTACCTAGGAACATGGTTATGTATCAAATTCTTATGGAGATTTCTACACACTATTCATAAGTGGGAGTTATTAGATGCTATCACTTTCCCGGGCTCCATAATGTGTGAAAAGAAATGGATCATAGGAGGATATTTCAATATGATCACTTCCCCAAAGGAAAAAAATGAGGCATTCAAAGGCAAGATCCATAAAATTAGTCATTCAAAACCCTAATTGATAATCTCATACTCATAGACATACCATCTAGTAATGGCCTCTTCACATGAAACAATAGAAGAATGAAGGAAAAAATGATTGTAGTATGCCTAGACATATTTATAGTTACCGAAGATTTCCTCCAATACAGGTTGGTGATATTGGTGGACATCCTACCCTATTATGGTTCAAATCATTGGCCCATCACCCTTGAATGGAAAATGATAATTGCTCCCAGACCCAAGCCTTTCAGATTCAAAAATTTTTGGTTGGATCATCTGGACTTCCACCTCAACTTCGAAGGATGGTGGGTGAAACATTATCATTTGTATGGCACGAAGATGTTCAAGTTCCAACGAAGACTAAAGTATGTTTTCTCACGCCTGAGGGTGTGGAATAAGGAATTTTTTATAAACATCTTTGAAGAAAAATGAATGATGGAGGCAGTGATGGAGGGCATCCAAGTGGTGACCATACAAGGGGTTCGCATGGAGGAGTTAGTCACCAGAGAGGGGGAGATAATACTAGAACTACATCAAAGAGACAAACGAGAATAGATACCGTGGAGACAAAAGTCCAAGATTAGGTGGCTGAGAGAAGGAGACAAAAAAAAATTCCACAATGCTCTTTTTCAAAGGAAGAACCATAATAAGATCTTGTCCTTGAGATCTGAGGGAGGAGAAATCCTTCAAATCCATGAGGAAATTGAGAAGGAACTAAAAAACTGTTTCATTTCCCTTTTAAAAGAACCTAATGATAATAGGGATGAGGCCATTCATAAGATTACCGAGTAAATCCCCTAGCTAATCTTCCTGAAACAAAACCTCAGTCTCATGCGTCCAATCTCATTAGAGGAAGTGGAATCAATGGTCAAGGAGATGGCAGGGGGAGAGACTTTGAGGCCAAATGGATTCACCATGGACTTCTTCTAGGTCTACTAGAAGATAATCATAAATGTCATGTGGGAAGTGGTAGAGGAGTTGCGACTCTCAGGACTAATTCTACAAAATTTCAACGCAACCTTCATCACCCTAATACCCAAGGCACGAGAGGAATATAAATCAGAAGATAATTTTAAATCTATATCTCTCTGTAATTTCATCTATAAAATCATAACTAAATTGATAACAACTAGATTAAAACCAATCCCGCCTCACATTATCTCCATGGAACATGGGGGTTTCATGGAGGGGTGGAAAATCTTAGATGGTATCATTGTAGCTCATGATACCATAAACTATAAAATCCTATAAGAAACATAGAATGATGATGCAACTTGATATGTCCAAGGATTACGATCACATTAATTGGGTCTTTCTACAAAAAATGTTGGAGGATTTTGGCTTTGGGGCAGACTGGGTCATGAGATGGATCCTCAACCTGGTCTCATCGGCCTTCTTCTCCATCTTGATAAATGGTTTTCCCTCTCACACATTCAATCCCTCTTGGGGTCTTAGGCAGGGAGACCCCCTGTCCCTATTTCTTTACATCATCCAAGCAAAGGGCTTGGGGAGAAGTCTGAAGCATGCTCTCATATAGGGGTCCATTCTTGGGACCTCCCTTTTCCCCCTCCCTGACCCATTATCTCATCTCCAATTTGTGGACTACAATTTATTGCTAGGCCAACCCATTGTAAAATAAGCCATGGATTTCAAAAAGGTCTTAGAGGTGTTCAAACAAGCATTGGGTGCTCTTTTCAACCTATAAAAGTCTATGTCCCTTTCCAAATAGGATCTCTAGAGAGGAGTCTTAATGGTCTAAACCGCCCCGTTAGACTATAGCCGGGGCCAAAGAGGAGTAAACAGGGTTACTAGAGGTCACTCCAGTCACAGGTGTTATATTCGGAAAGTGACATTGAGCTAAAAAGGGTTAAAAGTGCTTTTAAGTCATTAAGAGCTAAAAATAGAAGTCAACAATGAATTAGGGTTTCAACAGTGATTTAGGGTTTTGAAATTCAACAATGAATTAGGGTTTCAACATGATTTAGGGTTTTGGAAAGGTATAAAGGAAGGGTCAACAACATAATTCATGATTATGCAGATTATGACTTGTCAGTGAGGAGAAGAGGCACATCTAAGGAGAGATAGTTCAGTGGATTCCAGGAGGAAGACACCAGTTGGCTGATTTCAGTGTTGAGAGACACACCCTAGTCACTGGGAAGATAATTTAGGTCTTCCATCATTCTTCAGCAATAGTTACACAGTGTTCAACAGCAAGGGCGCATTCATCCAGAGTGAGGGTGCAACTTCTAAGAGGGTTTTTGGTCAACTTATCCCATCTAGGGAGAATTCTGAGATTTCCCTCCGACCCATTTGAGAGGATGGAAAGGCACATCTTTTGCCTAGTTCCTCATTAGATTCCGACAGAGGAATCAACTGGGATGCATTTTCCAGACTTGGACGTGCGACACTTTTGGCGGGCGCATTTGGGGTTCCAGAGCGAGCATCAAACCAGATTTAGGGAAACCCTTCTGACCCATTTCCCAGTAGACCAAGGTGGTTTCTTTGAGACATATCTCGTCTAATTCCAACGGTGAAATCACTAGGACACATTTTTCCAGAAGAAGAGGGGCACATTCCCCCAAGGGTATCCATCCAGGGTTTAGATTCATCAGCAAAGGGGTTCGACAGATACCAGTACTGAGGACTAGAGCAGGGCACATCATTTGGGACAGTTTCCAGGCCATTCCGAGAAGTATAGCTCCCAGGGAGAACTTTCCAGACTTCCAGCAGTTACCGTCAGAGCTGCCATAGTCCCAGCGCATCCATTGATTCCGCAATGCTCCCATATTCCAGGTATTATCTTTTAGTTGCTTATTTGTATTCCGGCTAAGATCTTTTGTCTGTTGATCTAGTTGAGTATTGTCAGTTTATTTAGTTGCATTTAGCCATTTTGTAATCCACAGAGATATCATAATACAAGCTTTGCAGTCCTTTATCACGTTTATTATTTGTATGATCATTTATATGCTATAGACCATTGATCCTACACACACATTAGCAGTGTTTCCTAGACTAGACAAGTTAGGAACATTACAGTGGTATCAGAGCTTTAGTCCTGCCAGTCTGTGACTAAAGACAATGAGTGCAGCAGAAGACCCAGAGGGCCGTGAACACATAGGTGATGAATATGTCACTTACAACAGGCATAACGAAAGAAGGCATAGGCCTGATTTTCCCCCTTTTCCTCCTAGCTTAGAGTAAGAGGAAGAGGCACAAAAAGAAGCAGAGAGAAGGGCAGAGTGTGAGGTTGAGCGCAAGGCAGAGAGGATGCTAGGAGACAGATATGAGCGACCAGAGGGCAGTGGAAAGGCCCCTGTAGATCCAGAGACAAATTTCATGGAGGTTATCAATGATATGTTAGCTAGTCAATGAACCATGTCTCAGTCCTTGGCACAAGTGGTTGATAGATTGGCTAGAGTGGGCACCCTAGACAAACAAGTCCCGCATGCAACACAGGGAAACTCAGGAGCAGGCAGTAGACCCCAGTTACCCTCTCGCACATACACCTATGCGAGTAGGATTCCCAGACCCTTGTTTCCCAGTTTCCAGAGGGCACCCCCAGTAGTAGCACCGCCATCGATAACACAGAGGCCACCCACTCATGCAGACGACATTGCAGAGTATAGGAGGGAGTACGCAACATTGGGTCATGACTTCCATCAGGACATGACCTTAGTCGAGTACTGTGGAATCAGACTCAGGAACCGCCCCAGAGAGCCACAAGGGGGAGGACCACAACAACAACAGGGGCATAACCTTGATTTCATCCGAAAAGTTGGGAAACTCACCATCCCTTCTTTCGACGGATCATCCAAATACACCACCAGAGCTTGGGTACATAAGCTAGACACG
>SNQJ01S0013985.1:239854-273147 GCA_010110895.2 Picea sitchensis
TGCTGTTTAGTTTGGAAGCTAAGTTGGCAAGATGGACTCATCGCTTCCTCTCTCTCTTGAGTAGAATTCTCTTAGTCAAATCTATCCTATTGGACAATTGGTTTGGACAGTTGGTTGTCATTGATGTCAAACCTTGGAGAGCTATCTTAGAGATTGATGTCAATTCTTGGAGAGGTCTAGAGATGTTGGACAATTGATTGACATTTGTATGATTGAGATTGATGATGAGTTAGTTGGGTACATTTGATGTAGTCTACATGTATCCCTAGAGGTGTGGTCATGGGACCCAAATTTGGTTGAGGAATATGGACATGAAGGACAATGAAATTTCAGATTAGACACTCATGGATGGATAGTACAAGTCTTTTTGTTTCTGGTGAGATGTGGAACACCACGTGGTTCCTCACGGTTAGGGAGATATGGCCTTGTAAAGTTGGAAGCCCCGAAGAGTGGTCAAGAAGCCCCTAGTTGGTTACAAGTTTTAGTCAAAGGGTAAAGTGGTTGCAACAAGAAATCCCTAAAGTAAGGCAAGAGGTTACTATGAAAAAGTATATACGCACCTCAAGGAGTCATTCACATGTACACTCATACACTTTTTCATTGATTACATATCTTGTGAACTAGTGATCTTTTGCCAAGGTTGTGACGACATTTGTCTGAGGTAGCAAGGAAGGTCGAAGGTGAAAGTCTCGGGGTTGCAACAAACCCTAGTTTCTGAGGTATCTGCGAGTTGCAGGTTAGTAGGGCGCGAATATACGCAGGCTGTAGTGGAGGAAAGCACAGATATACGGGAGCTGTAGAATAATAAGTCACGTATATGTAAAAGGACTTATGAAATGTTGTGAAGGGATGTTGGTACCAAGTTGCTAAGGACTATGGAAGAGTTACAAGTCAGTTTATAGTACAACAATTTAGCTACAGGATAAGAGGTAAGTTTTAAGGGTTATGGTTATGATGTTATGGTACATGCTTGGTGATGATAGTATGTGATATGGTACATCTTAGTGATGTTATGGTACATTGATTAGAAGCATTATTGGATATCTTAGTGTATGGTTTAGTTACATGTTATGGTGTATACTTGAGGCTTATCTTATGGTACATGGCATGATTGAGAGTGATGTGGTATATAGTTGAGACATATTATGAGTGATATGGTATATGGTTGAGATACATTGTTGATACATGATATGGTACATGGTTTATGTACATGGTTGATGTGCATGATTGACACATGGTATGGTACTTGGTATGGTGTTGATGTACATGGTTGATGGTTGAGGCATATGGTACAGGTTATGGTGCATGGTTGATGCACGGTTTGGTACAGGTATTGGTGCATGGTTGATGCACAGTTTGACGTAGGTATTTGTGCATGGTTGATGCACTTGTTGTGGTATAGGTTGTGGTACATGGTTGATGCTTGGAATGGTATAGGTTGATGGTTTAACATATGCTTTGGTACATGGTTGAGACACATACCTTGTGATGGTATGTTGGTGATCTTGGTACATGCTTGGTAGAGGCATGTGTTGGTGATGTTGGACATCTAGTTGAGAGGTGTCCTTGGTATATGATCCATGTGACGGGATCTAGTTGAGTATCAGTGACAGTGATAGGTTGGATAGGTTGATCACTGACAGGTTGATGTGACAGAGGCAATGACAGTGACAGTGGCAGTGATTGTGGTAGTGATAGTTTGTCTACACTTATATTTTAGGGCGGCATGACATGGCAAGGAAAGGGGGTTGTAGCCTCCTCCTGGTTGGAGCTGGAGAATCAGGGAGTTGGAGTTTCCTTCAGGTTGGAGCCTAAGAACTAGGTGGTTGTAGCCTCCTTTCGGTTGGAGCCGAAGAACTCAGAGGGTTATAACCTCCTTCTAGTTGGAGCCAGAGAATTCAGGGAGTTGTAGCTTCCTTCAGGTTGAAGCTTGAGAATAAGGGGTTGTAACCTCCTTCCAGTTGCAACTGGAGAATTTGGAAGTTGGTGCTTCCCATGAATGGATTCTTGATATATATAAGAAAGCATTCCATGGTTTTCTCCCATTAGGGTTTCCATGTAAATACTAGTGTACTGTGTATTTGATGTGATGTTGCTTTTGATTATATGCTCATGATATATTGATGATAAACTGTTGAACATTGTTGATAAAGTGAAAGAATTTATAATGTGGTTAAATCTGGTATAAAGTACTCATACCGATTCACCCTCCCTCTCAATATTCCAACATATCCTTATGCCCACACCTATGTATCTTTTCTTAGTTTTTCCAGCCCCAAAAAACATCATCAAGAATATTAGGAACCTACAATGCTCTTTTATGTGGGGACGAACGAACAAAGAAAATAAATGGGTGCTAGTGGCCTGGGACACTCTACCTCCCGAAATCCTAGGGGGGGCTGGGCCTTAGGGACCCTGGGCTAGTGAGGCAGACACTAGCAGTCAAGCTATGGTGGAGATGGTTAAAGAATCCAGATGCGTTGTGGAAAAGTTGTGGAAGAGTAAGTATGCTCCTAACATGCCTCAGGAAGAGATGATCATATCATCGTGCTCTCTAATCTGGTGCAATGCATGAAAAAACACAGAACTATTTCAACAATAAAGCTTATGGGAAATTCACAATAGCCTCTCGACCCTATTTTGGGACGATGCATGGGAACAACAACTGATCATTGGCCTTAATAGGACCATCCAGTCTATAAAAACTGTAATGATCCATCAAGACTGGACTAAGGTCAACCAACACTGAATAAGTGAAGAGAACAAAAGCACCCCTCACACGAGGCAATGGAGAAAACTAGAAGAATGGCTAGTAGTCTAGGAAGAAAGTAGTCTAGGAAGAGGACCTCAGGAAAACAATGAAGGAACTGTTGTAGAATCGACAAATACAAGTAAGACATGGTCTAGGAAGAGGACCTCAGGAAAACAATGAAGGAACTCTTGTAGAATCGACAAATATAAGTAAGACATGGTCCAGACATTGTAAGATGGGGGTTGGAGGGCGATGGAAACTTAAAACTAAAGGAGGTATACTTGGCGACAACAAGGGGAGGTATCGACCAACACAAGGCCCTATGGGTTAAAATATGGAAACCAACAATGTGGCCTAATATTTCTACTTTCCTATGGCTAGTGTCAAGGCATAAATTTCTCACATGGGGCCACTTCATTAGAAATGGATTCGTAGTTCCATCAATCTACATGATGTGTGGTTCGGTTGAAGAGACCATAGACCACCTCTTCAACTCATGCAAAGTGGCCTCGATCCTCTGGGACATGGGAGCTAAGTTGTTTAGATGATTGGACAGGATCATGCATAACATCCCTCATACCATCGAGGAATGGGAAAGGGACATTTTCAAGAATCCTATTCTCAACTGAGCCTAGAACACCTGCCCGAGATTCCTCCTGCGGAACATATGGAAGGAAAGAGATAAAAGGATTTAAAAAAAAATAGTTGTCGATTCTCAACTGATCCTAGAACACCTTCCCGAGATTCCTCCTGCGGAACATATGGAAGGAAAGAGATAAAAGGATTTAAAAAAAAATAGTTGTCGAGGGACCAAGTCTGGTACATGGTACAGTCCAACTTGCCAGAATCCATTGCAGCCGTGCCATGGTCTGACCAAGATGTAGAATTATAAAAGGAACATGAAATAATTTTCAAGAACTGGAAGATGGATCCATGTTATTACCTGGCATAGAAGGTCTAGAAACCTTCGAGACAACAACCAAGTGAAATATGGGAACCACCTCCGCAGGGTTTCATGAAACTAAATTTCGATGGGGCTTCAAAAGGAAACCCTGGTTCATCAAGGGCAGGGGGGTTTTCAAAGATATAGAAGGAAAGATCCATGCTTTTTATGCGACTATTTTGGGGCACAACACTAGCAATGGAGAAGGGTTCTTGGATATTTTGCGAGGCCTACTGGTGAGGAGTTCGTTACAGGTTTGACCGTGGAAAGTGGGGGCGTTCATGCTGGTTCTTACAGGTCGCAATGGTCTGGGGTGCTTGGTCTTTGGTTAGTCAGGCAGTTCGATGGCGCACCTATAGAGCAGAGAGAGGAAAATTCACCAAGGTGGGAGGCACAACAACAAAGCCTCCACCTCCAGAGGCTCTGCTGCCAACACTCGAGCAACTAGAGATGCATGGGTTGTTGAAAATCGTTTCATGGAATCACGCTTGGAGGAGGAGAAGCGTGCGGCGGAGGAGGTCGAAGGCTATGTTTGGGAGCATAGGGAGAAAGTGATAGAACTAGCACAGCCACATGATTGTCGCTGATGAACGTCGAAATACTTATTTCATTCACAAACCCTTAAAAGATTTCTAGTTAAAAGACATAAATACCAGAACTTGTGTAAGCGGATCCATGAAAGAGGTTTTAAATGGCCTTCTTTACATGCTATTTAACTCTGCTCATTTAGAGAACACAAACAGTGGTTAGACTGGGAAGATCACCAATATGAAGCTAACATCTAAAACCAATAAAATATGAAGGTTTCAATTTTACAATGAGGTGTTTTATACATATTAATTTTTGTTAATTAGGTAAAAGTGGTCATCACTAGTAATAGCAGTGAAATATTAATCATATTAAGTAAATGTGAAAAAGTAAACAAGGAAAGTAAACATTAAAAAATGTAAGAAAGAAAGTTATGAACATGAAATCTCATTAATTGATTTAGGAGTACTACTAAAAATATGCTAGCATCTTCAATCGTTAGCCATAAAATTAGTTTTTATAATTAAAAGATCATTAATTGTACCCATCTTCAATAGATATACTCCTTTAGACATAAATATAAGTATGAGAGAAAGTTGAGAATGAAACACTAAATATTTTTGCATTGCATAAACCTACTTGATTTTGCTATCCAGTAAAATCCATGGTTGGCAAAGCAATGCACCAGACCAAGAATGAGCAGTCAAATCTCTCCGCATTCTAGAATTTTAGAAGGGAAGTATGAGTTGTTTTGCAGGTCCCAATTTGGCATCAGTTTTAGGGTTTCTCCTGCCACTCAGGATCCTAAAGACCAGCCGGAAAAAAAAAGCTCTCCCAACAAACCTGGCTCAGTCACCTGCCCAATTGACATCGACGGCGAGCAACAACTAAAGGAGGATCCAGACAACAACATCAGAACCAAGTCGGGCAAGGGGACACCCACGACATATGTGACTGGGTAAGGGGTTTGTGTTCTCTCAACGCTTATTTTTCCATTATATTTAGTCAAGTAAAAACTTTGTTTTGTGGCTAAAATAGGGTTTCTGTTAGTTAGTTCGACTGTTATGTTGGTTTATGGGACTACCGAAGATAGTGGTGAACCAAAACCACTCTAATAAAGTTTTTCTATTAATACCCCATGTGGATGGGGAAACTTTTTAAATGGATATATGTTGGTTTATGGAGTTACAGCAGATAGTGGTGAACAGGAACCACTCTTGACTTTTTACTTGATCTCTTAATGGGTATATTTAACTCTAGAGTGTATATTTGATTTCAATTTTTTTTTTAGCAAGTTCCCTTACTTTCATCTACAAAATTTTACATGTAATAGATTTAGTATTCTTTTAAACTTAAAAACAAAAAATATACTTAGTTTGAGTAAAAAAATGAGTAGTTGGTTTGATTATTATTTCACTTTATTAGAAAAAAAAATACATATTTAAAATACAACGTTGAAAAAATGGTAACATGATATTTGCATATGAAGAAGGTTTGCAACCGTATATTTTTCGTTAATTCTTCATTTTAGATTTATTTTCAAAATTCCATGTTAACCGATCTTTGAATTCTTTTCAGGGACGACCGGATCCTATCTATGGTGTCAAAGATCAAAAAAATTGTTAAATTTATTAAAAATTCGAAAAAAAAGCTATAAACACATATGTGAGACAGGCCTAACTAAAGAGTAATTCCAAAATCATAATCAATTATGGCTATCTTAACCTCAATCAATCTCAATTGTGCCACTTTGGACTCCCTGCCTGGAACATATGTATGTGAATGCAGTGGTATTATTATTATTATTATGATAATATACTGTATCTAGAAAACTTCATAACATTATGATTATGATTAATCGTGAGAACCTGCATACTCAGAGCTTGAATTTGTTACAAGAGGCTACGAAGACTCACCATTCCATTGCAACGACCAGCCGGGAAGTTAAACACTAGTACAGCACAATGCAATGAATAAACACAACAAAATGAATTGCAAATGAGCTTATTTTTCATGCATGGATAACATAGGTGAGAGGCCATATATATAGGCAAGCTAGCAGAGATCCACGAACATGAACCGTCTCTTTAGAGGAATGGATTTGGGATTGTTCGCCAAAACTTGGTAGTAGCGTATGCAACACGGATGCAATTCAAATAAGATTATCCTCTTTGCTTGGCGCGCTGTGTGGAAAATTTCAAGGCTACAATAAACCACGCCACATAGTAAACTAATCTCTAGTAAATTACCTGCTACCCTCTTTGGGCCATAAAATGTACATGAATGGGCAGAAATTGAAAGCATAATAACAGTTTTACTAGGGTTCAAGTTTCGTATATAACCAAGTTTTTTCCAATTTTGAATCAATCCCGATTATCCATATGTCGCAGAATCAGTCACTGAGAAAGTGTCGCCACTGGATTACCATCATAGCCGCCGCCGCTTCCCATGGGGCTATTTTCTTCCATCATTTTGGTTTTTCAAAGCTGCAATTTGTTTTTCTCGGAGGATGGAATTGAATTGTATATTGAATTGAATTTAAGCAAAGACAAACAAGTAGAGTTGTATTGATGCGCGTAACCAAAGATTTACGTGTCCATGTGATTGTTGTACAGCAGAAGTTGAAGTGGCTATATTCAAAGGGTTGAGTTAAAATCAATATGTTTCTAGGTGATTGTTGTACAGCAGAAGTTGAAGTGGCTATATTCAAAAGGTTATATACCGATATACGCAGCTGTTACTAATATTTTTTTTAAGCACGTTGAAATATATAAAGTTGTTGATGTTAAATAAGTATAATACTAGCATAACCGCTAATTCGCGGCTGAGAATGCCGAAAGGTATTCGCTGAGAACTCGTGCTCTCAATATAAAATGTCTATGGTAATCCGTCTATGGTAATATGAAACGTTTGGCTCCACGGTTTAATCCTACTTAATCATTTAAACGTGGTAATTACATATCTTTACAGTGATTTTTTGTTTAAGGGTTTAAGGTTAAATAAGGTTAAAAGATCATTAATTGTGCCCATTGTCAATAGGTGTAACGTAAATATACAAAATAAAATAACAAAAAAATATTTCAATGTCTATTATAAATAAAATACTTTAATGTCGGTTATTCAATATCCATATTCAAAAAAATAATTTTATATTAATTTTGTATATAGAAATTCTATATCAATTATGGACAGAGTGATTGTAAAAAAGAGTAATTAAAAGTAAAAAACTTTTTATTTAGTTGATAGGTGTTTTACAATTTCTTCAATGTTTTATATGTTTTATATGAAGTTTACAGGTGATTTAAATATTAATAAGAAAAAATAATTTTAGCTTTCACTATGTAAATTCAGATTGAATCATATTTCCCATGCTCAATGTTTTAACCATAAAGATTTTTTATATATATATATAAAGTTGATATTGAAATATTTTAATTGTTAGTAATATTGTTAGTATATTAAATTCAATTTAAGTAAAGACCAACAACTAGAGTTGTATACATATGTTTCTAGGTCATTGTTGTACACCAGAAGTTGAAGTGGTTATATTTTTTTAAGCATATTGAAATATATAAAGTTGTTGTTGTCAAATAAGTATAATAATATACAAAATAAAATAATAATAAAATATTTCAATGTCTTCCATAAATAAAATACTTTAATGTTGGTCATTCAATATCCACATTCAATAAAATAATTCTATATCAATTTTGTATACAAAAATTCTATATCAATTCTATATCGAGAGAGTGACAGAAAGAGAGAGAGTAATTAAAAGTAAAAAACTCTTACAAAAAAAAAGAGACCTGTTTTACAATTTCTTCAATGTTTTATATGGAGTTGACATGTGACTAAAATATTAATAAGAAAAAATAATTTCAATGTGGACCATAAATAATATATTTTAATGCCCAACTATTTTAATATATAAAGCAATTGAAAGTAAAAAAAATCTTATTTGAGAGATAGGCGCTTGCTACTTCTTCATATAAGGGAGATATGCAATTCATTCAATGTTTAATATGGAGTTAACACATGTCATTTAAAAAAATATTAGTAACAATTAAAATATTTCAATATCAACTTTATATATATAAAAAAACCTTTATGGTTAAAACATTGAGTATGAGAAATATGGTTCAATCTGAGTTTACATAGTGAAAGCTGAAATTATTTTTTCTTATTAATATTTTAGTCACATGTCAACTCCATATAAAACATTGAAGAAATTGTAAAACACATCTTTTTTTTTGGTAAGTAGAAAACACCTATCAACTAAATAAGAAGTTTTTTACTTTTAATTACTCTCTCCCTTTCTCTCACTCTGTCTATATGGAATTGATATAGAATTTCTATATACAAAATTGATATAGAATTATTTTATTGAATGTGGATATTGAATGACCGACATTGAAGTATTTTAAGTATTTTATTTATGGCAGACATTAAAATATTTTTTTGTTATTTTATTTTGTATATTATTATACTTATTTGACAACAACAACTTGGAGGAAGTGATTTCATACAAATATATTGGAATAGATATTCACCACAAGCTCAACTAGAATTATAACATTGACAAAATGATTATTGAGGGATGTAAAGCTTATTATGGACTTGAAAAAATTGTAAATCAATTGATATTGAGATATGCGATAAGAAGAAAATCCTATTTGAGACTCTTGTTACTCCTATATTCTTTATGGATGTGAAGTCTGGGGTTGTAGTATATAGTGAATCATGGAGAAAGATAAAGCAAATACACAAGAATTTTATAACCTATAATCTTAAAATTAAAAAAAATACACCCTATCCCATCCTCCTCTTAGACGAAAACTTTTCCCCCATGGAGAGCACGACTATGACTAGATACCTAATGTATAAGAACATGTTAAACAACATGGACGACAAAACACTTCTTAAAATTGCTTCAATATCATGTCGTAACCACCATCGACTCAAACCACGATGACATACAGATGCCCATTCTTGGCTAAGCTATTGGAGAATCATGGAAGACACCATTTTGCAGAATAAGGATACTATTAAAAATATCATCAAATTAAAATTAAGGAGAAAATGTGGTGGATACTATTAAAAATATCATCAAATCAAAATTAAGGAGAAAATGTGGTGTGATAGAGAGTTAGAGGAAAAAAGAAAACTAAGGTATTATAAAGATGTAATCAACCCTAATCTAGAATATCAAAATTGTCTCTCTGTTTTGAGAACTGTATAGAAAAAAATAAGCAGAACAAATTCTCACGAGCTCCATAGTGAAATTAGGCTTTGGTCAATTCCTAAAAAGCCATGGGATGAAAGAGACTGTCACCTTTGTGACACTAAGAAGATTGAAGATAAAAAACACTTTCTATTAGATTGTCTAGCCTATATTAGATCTCAATTTCAAAATATTTGTCACACTACCAACTTTCCTAACCTTTTAACTCAACAAAACTATGGTAATTTTGGGAAGCTTCTCTCTTAATGCTTTTGGAGCACAAAAACAAAATTCTAAAGAATTGCAAGTAATCCCTTACCCTTAAGATCCAATAAACCAATTATTTAATCATCATCATCACCATCATAAAACATATGATGTAAATAAATAAAAAACATTAAAAATTAGTTTGATCTCTATAAATCAATACTATAAATAAATTATGTATTATTATTAATAATTTACTAAAAACTAAAAAAAAATTAAAACAATTAATATATTAATAAAAAAAATTAAATACTTTGATATTATGTGATATAATAATAATAATAAATCAAATACAACATATTAATAAATATATAATTAAATAAATAAATAAAAATATTTATAAACACATTTTTATTATTTTATAATTTTACATTTTACATAATTAATATAATTAAATTAAAATCTTTATAAATACAATTTTATCATTTTCTAATTTTACATTTTAGATATATTTCATATTCCTAAATATATTATCCGATTAATATATAAAATATATTTTCAGTCTTATTAATCTATATAATATAATGTGATTTTACATTTTAGATATATTTCATATTCCTAAATATATTATCCTATTAATATATAAAATATATTTTCAATCTTATTAATCTATATAATATAATGTGTTGCACATTCATGAATATATTTAAATATTGTGTTTTTTTATATAAGTTTTTTATGGGTCTTCACACAAAGTTGATGGTTGGAAAAGTGGAAATGGGGTGTGTATGAATGCACAAATATAGTAACATGTTTATGTTCTTAATAAAGCACATGAGTTCCTAATCTGGTAGCCTCAGTGCTCCCTGAACCACCACGCGTGATTGCCAACTCAGATTTTTTACGAATGCCTATATATTCCTAAGCAAGAGCATGCACACACTTTAGCACATATGTGCATTCTTTAGCAGGAACACACACACTTTAGAATGTGTGTGTGTTCCTAGGCGGAAGCACGCACAAGCTTTAGAACATGTGTGTGTTTGTGAGCAGGAGCACACATGCGCTTTACAATGCATACACGTTCTTGAGTAGGAGTGCATGTGCATTCCTATCAGAATGATTAGGGCCCTACAACCCATACCTAGTACTCAAAAGTGCTAATGGTACCTATATACACAGTTAGAGGTAAATGATTCCCTTGAGAGGTCATTTGTGGTGGTTCAAGGTGTCATTCTTGGCCCTAGAAGCTTCTTTTAAGGCCTAACTCTTGGGTTTTATCCCCTAATCATATATAGGGTCTACATACTCATATTTGATTTTAAAAACCTTCTAATGTTGACTATACCCATCCAAAGACCGAGGATACCCTAGAAAGTTCCTTTGTGGTGGTTCAAGATGTCATTGTTGGCCCTAAATGCATATAAGCTTCCTTTATGACCTAAGGACTAGGTTTCCTCTCTCGATCATGTCCATGGACCCAAGACCCATACCCAATGCTCAAAATATCCTATTAATTCCCATATTCCCACTTGAAGGCCAAATCCCCTCAGGAGGTCATTTATGATGGTTTGAGGCATCATTCATGAAACTTGAGCACCAGAAGTTGCATAAAACCTCAATAGGTTGAGTTTTGTGGTTTGAGGCATTGTGTTTGACCCTGGATGCCTAGAATATTTGTACTTTGACTAAGGATTGAGTTTCCTCCTTAACTATATCAAGGCCTTGAGACCCATATCTAATGCTCAAAACCATGTGAGGGCACTAACATCCTTTCTTAGAGGTCGAGGATACCCACTGGAGGTCATGTGTGGTACTTAAAGGCATTGTTCATGGCTCTTGATGCCTCAAATATTTCATTAGGACCTAAGGAATTACCTTATTCCCTAGATCATTTCCAGGACCCTAAGACACATACCCCTTGATCAAAACCACCTAGTGGCACCAACACCCCCCCATAGGCCAAGACACCCTTAGGAGGCCATGTGTGGTTGTTCAAGGCATCCTTATTAGACCTAGATGAATAGGATATTTCTTTAGGTCCTGAGGATCATGTTTCCTCCCCTAACCTAGTCCAGGGCCCTGAGACCCATACCTAGTGCTAAAAAATGCTATTTGTACCTATATACATTGTTAGAGGTAAAGGATGCCCTCGAGATTTCATTTGTGATGGTTTGAGATGTCATTCTTGGGTCCAAAAGCCGAGAAGCTTCTTTTAGGGACTAAATCTTGGGTTTGTTCCCCTAAGCATATCCACGGTCCATAACTTCATACTTAATGTTCAAAACCTAATAATGTTGACTATCCCCATCCAGAAACCAAGGATACCCTTGAAATTTCCTTTGTGGTGGTTCAACGTGTCATTATTGGCCCCAGATGCCAAGAATATTCCTTTAGGACTTAAGGCTTGTGTGTCCTCTCTTAACCATGTCCAAGAACCCAAGACCCATACCTAGTGCTCAAAAAATCCTAATGATGCCCATATCCCAACTTAAAGTCCAAATATCCCCTCGAGAAGTCATCTATAGTGGTTTGAGGTGTCATTAATGACCCTTGAGCCCTCGAAATTGACTTAAACCTTAAGAGGCCAGGTGTGGTGGTTTGAGGCATCATGTTTAGATTTGTATTCCTAAAATATTTGTACTTCTGCTAAGGCTTGGGTTCCCACCCTTTACCATATCAAGGCCTTGATGCCCATAAATAATGACCATTACCTTGTGAGGGTGCTACCATTCTTTCTTAGAGGCCAATAATACCCTCTAGAAGTCATATGTGGTGCTTCAAGGCATCGTTGATTGATTTGGATGCCTCAAAGTTGTCTTTGAGGCCTAAGGCATGAAATTATTCTCTAGATTGTTTCCAAGTCCCTAGGAAACATACTTACTACTCAAAACCGCCTAATGACATCGACATCCTCAATCACAGGCCAATGATCCCTTCAAGAGGCCATATGAGGTCATTTGAGGCATTCTATTTGGCCCCGGATAGCTAAAAGATTCCTTTAGGAACTAAGGTTCATGTTTCTTCCCCTAACCATGTTTAGGGATCAAAACCCATACCTAGTTCTAAAAAATTCTAATGGTACCTATATACCCAGTTAGAGAAAAATGATTCGCTCGAGAGGTTCAAGGTATCATTATTGGTCCCAGAAAGCTTATAATATTCCTTTATGGCCTAACTCTTAGGTTTGTTACCCTAACCATATCCCGGTTCCAAAGACTCATACTTAATGTTAAAAAACTCATAATGTGGACAATCCCTGTATGGAGACCAACAATACCCTATTAAGGACCTTTTTTATGGTTCAACATGTCAATGTTGGCCCTATATGTCTAGAATCTTCCTCTGGGACCTAAGGAATGGGTTTTCGCTCTCAGTCATGGCCAGGTACCCAAGACCCATTCCTAGTGCTCAAAATCTCCTAACGATGCCCATATCCCCACTTGAAGGCCAAAGATCCCCTCAAGAGGTCATGTATGGTGGTTTGAGGTGTCATTCATGGCCCTTGAACCCTAGGAGCTACTTAAAACCTGAAGAAGTTGGGTGTGGTGGTTTGAAATTTTATGTTTGGCCCTAGATCCCTAGAAGCTTTGTACTTCAACTAAGGTTTTGGTTTCCCTAAACCATATCAAGGCCTTAATACCCTTACCTAATTCTCAAAACCTTGTGAGGGTATTAGCATCATTTCTTAGAGGCCAAGCATACCCTCTATAGGTGATGTGCCATGCTTCAAGGCATTGTTCATGGTTCTAGATACCTCAAATATTTACTTAGGACCTAAGGCATGAACTTCTTCCCTAGATCATTTCTAGGGCCCTTGGACACATACCTATTACTAAAAACCACCTAGTGGCACTGACATCCCCAATCATCGCCCATGGATACCCTTAATAGGCCATGTGTAGTTTTTTGAGGAATCATTCTTATCTCTAGATAGATAGAAGATTACTTTAGGCCCTAAGGTTCATGTTTCCTCCCCTAACCATGTCCAAGGCCATGAGACCCATGTTTGAGGTGACATTATTGGCCCTAGATTCCTAAAATATTTATTTAGGGCATAAGGCTAGGGTTTCCTCCCCCAACCATGTTGAAGGCACCATGACCCAGATATAGTGATAAAAACCTTCCAATAGAGCTCATATCTGCTCTTAAAAGAAAAAATCTCCCACAGAAAGTCCTATGTGGTGGTTCAAGTCCTCATTCATGTCCTTTTAGCCTCATAATATAACTATAGGGATTGAGGCTTGAGTTTTCTACCTCAATCATGGTCAAGGAAATAAGACTCACACCTATAGCTCAAAACCTTCTAATGGTTCCCATATCCCAACAAAGAGGGAGATGATACTCTCAATACATTACATGTGGTGGTTCAAGGAATCATTCTTTGAGTTGGATTCCTAGAACCTTAATTTAGGTTATAAGGCTTCATTTCCCTCCCTTGTCCGTGTCTAATTCCCCATGACCTACACTTGGCACTCAAAACCTTGTAATAGTGCCCATATTGAAACTTGAAGGAAAAATATCCCATAGAGAGATCATTTGTGGTTGTTTGATGACTCATTGATGGCTCTTGAACCATGGAAGCTACATTTTAGGCCTAATGAGCAAGTTTCATCACTTTACCTTGGTCAAAGTATTTAGATTAATACCTACATCTCCAAATACCATTATGGTGCCAAAATGACCATTAAGAGGCAAAGGATACACTTGGGAAGCCATGTTTGGGTTCAAAGTGTTGTTCTTGGGCATATATGCATAAAATCTTCCTTAAAGGCCTAAATCATAGGTTTCTTCCTCCCATCATTTTGAGGAACCCTTGACCCATAACTTGTGCTAAACAATTGTAATGGTAAACATAACTCCACTTGTAGGCCAAACATCCCCTTCAAAGGTCATGTGTTTTTATTGCACCTTAACTCCTATAATCTTCATCTATGGCCTAAGACATAGGTTTTTCTTGGTAACCATATCTGAGATCCTCAGACCCATACCTAGTTCTAAAAAAATCATAATACTGTCAATATCCCCAGTGAAATGGTAAGGATATGAAAGAGATCATGTGTAGTGGATCAAGGTGTTGTTCTTGAACCTTGATTCTTATATGCTTATTTTATGGTGTAAGGCCTTGGTTTCCTTCTTTAAAGATGTCTAGGGCACAAAGAATCATATACCTAATATAAAAAATCCTCTAATGGCACCCACATCTTTATTCAAAAGAAGGAATAACCTCAAGAGGTCATGTGTGGTGGCCGTTCGAGGTGTTTTTCATAGCCATGTACTCCAAACATATTATTTTAGGGTCCAATCACCATGTTTCCTCCATTGACCATGTAAAGGGCCTCGAGACTCATAACTAGTGCTAAAAATATTATAACCATGCCCGTATCTCTACTTAGAAGAAAAATATGTCCTTGGGATGTCAAGTGTGGTGGTTCAAGGTGTTAGATTGAAACCTTGGTACTTAGAAGAAACCTCTATGACCTAAGGCCCAAGTTTCCTTCCATTACCGTGTCAAGGACCCTAGTACCCATACTTAATACTCAAATCCTCTAATGTCATTGACATTTCCATTTGGAGATGAATGATATACATTGTGAAAAAGAATGTAGTCACAAAAATGCACACACATTATTAGGAATGTACATGCATTATTAATTATGCACGTGTGCACATTCCTTCCATTCAATATTTTTTGGGTGGGAGTGACAACTTTAACATATATGTTTCCTAATTTGGTTTCTCCATATTTAGGTTTAAAACAACAAGCCTGGTGGTTTGGGATGCAAATATATCAAAACCTCCATTTTTCTGAATGCCTCTCAATATATCTATTTTTGACATTATTTTTGTATAGGCTACACAGATCCATCATTGATTGAGCTACGCACATATAGATTCAACTATAAAAATTCCACGCGTGTGTGTGTGTATTACTATTTTTAATATATTTTTGTCTTGACATATATTGGAATCTTAAAATACATGCATATTTAATTCTTATTATATCTTTTTATTGCCTTAACCAATTTTATAATAGGCTATATGATGCATTAGTACAACTAACATGTAAAATATATATAAAAAAACACATTGTTTTATTATATTAAGACTCTCCTACCCTACACTAACACAAGGCCCTGTAAATTCAAGGATACCATGACTTTAATAATTAAAAAAATATATTAAATTAACATTATAAATTTTGAAAAAAATATCCCTACACAAGAGCAATGTGTTCTCTATAATTCTATAATTTTTTTTAAGGAAAATGCATAATTTAGTTACTCAACACCTGCATTAACTAGAACATATGCATTATATCTTGCATGGAAAATAACATACCATTGTTACAAAAACTCAAATTTAAATAATCATGCACAAATTCTATATTTAAAAAACTAATTCAATTTCCTACATTTAATCTTTTAACACCATATTCAAATTAATTGTGAAAGTACCTCAAATCATCCCTTCAAGTTAACATATTGTCGTTTTTCCATGTTAGCATTGCGGCTAATGCGTCATGAGAGACCATCATTAGCTTGCATGCACCCATATACATATATTATATTAATACATATAAATAATATAGTTAGAATTATTCGTAATCTAATTGTGTGTTATTGGAATGTCAAGAAAAAAAATCAATAGTTCACTTTGCTATTACACCTTCCAATGACCCATATACTTCACTTATAGTTAAAGTATAAAAATTGAAGCAACTCAGATCATAAGGTAAATTTTCATGATAACATTAAGTCATATATATATATATATATAACCACATAATTAAAGGTAGTTGATATACATCAATCAATGCCATTAATTTAAGGTCAAGAATGGCATCAATTGACATATAGTAACCACCTTTAATCAACATGCATAGGGAGGATTAGCAGATTTTTGAATTAAAATATCAATATAATTAATATTAAAATATCTATGATATTTGACTATGGTTGACTATGTTTGACCATGGTTGACAATTGTTGACCATGCTTGACTATGGTTGACCATAGTTCACTATGGATAACCATGTTTGATCATGTTTGACCATGAGTGACCATTGTTCACTTTGGTTGGTGTAATGTCCCTCATTTTACATATTTACATATTTTATTTCTTGCTAAGTTTATGTCAAAAATTGATATTGTGGAAATTATTGGAAAATACTTATGTGCGACTATGTTGTAATGTCCCTAGATCTGCTCAAATTCCATGTCACATCAAAATTTGAGCTCTGATACCACGTTGTGACGTGTCCAGCCTCCTATTTGAGCCCTGTTACCACATTGTAAAGTCTCCACCACCACAAATTCACTATATAAAGCTCTCATATCAATTCATTCTTCTGTGGAATAAACTTGTTGAAACCAACAACACACACAACTAACCTTATGCTATGCGCTACTACGTTTTCCTAGTGCACGCAACCAGTCTCGTATTGCGTGCAACAACTATGTCTTAGAAAATGTGCATGCTCAAACATCATTGTATCGGTCATGTCAACCATCCCTCAACATGCATGACATTTCTAGATCCGCGCTAAAACCCATACGTTTATTGATGAAGTTACTTAACATGATAGTGACTATAATAGTGGAATGAACTCATAATATAAATATGTGCACAACCATTCCTATGACACGCGCGAGATCTGTCCCATTCACGCGCATGGAAAAATACCACTTTGCGTGTGCGATGATTCAGGCCTTTCCTCAGAATCCCATGACTGTTAAGACATAATTATTTAACAAGAAACACTTAACAACTACCACGCTCTACATCTGCAATAGTTATGTAGAACTAACAATATACGCACAACCCATCATAACTATGTATCAATTCCATAAACATCAATAGCATAAGCATTCACATGTTAAACAATATATAAACACATATAAACCGTCATGACCCGTGCTCTGCATATGCATCAAACATGCAATTCTACAACATATATAATCCATGCACAACTATATATACACAACTGTATCACATAATATATTTAACATGTATATGCACATTACCCAGAGAATAATACACATAAGAAGACACTTACCTTTTGTTGTAATCCACTAACTGTGCAGAGACCTTAGATGTTCCTCTTAGCCATAGACTCTACCAATCATAAACTATCAACAACAATTCACCCCCGAGTTGGGGCTAAAACTATACCTGAGCAAAGGATTCCTAAGCCAAGCTAAGGAATATCCATAGTCAAAACACTCAGATAAAGGTGCCAACCCCAACAAACATACTACAACCCCTCATTCCCCACATGCTTGTCCCACCCCTAGAAGTGTGCCTCTTCTTTGCTCAATAGTCCTTCGAATGCCCCACTTCCCTTCCAGGGCTTCAACAACAGGTCAGAGAGGAAGCCTCAGGGCCCTGTAGTTGCAACTAGGCACCTTGGGAAATAAATTCCCAACAATTATGTCTCTTAGAGAGAATGATCACAGGCCTGCCAACATGCTTCTTTGACAAACATGGGCCTAACAACCCGCTTCTTCAACAATAACGAGTCGGACAACCCACTTCTTCAACAATAACGAGTCAGACAACCCGCTTCTTTGATAACACACATGCTTTCCCAAGCACATGGTTATGTGATGGAAACAAGTTACAACCAGATATGGATGCTTAGTAGAGGAAAGTTGGTCTTCATGATGAAGGAATGAGTGAATCCCCCCCCAAATACATTAAGGCCCAACAATATATTTTCATGATTATAACTGGACACTTATCACCTTAATATATAACTTAGCTCCACTTGGTGACTCGTTCCTATTCCTTATGAACTTAGGATAAATACACTTTTGGAAATATTATTAAAATATTCCCTTTAAGCTTCAAACCCCTTTCCCATTCTAGTGGAGTTTTAAGCCCCCCGTCTCTTTTCGTCTGATTGGTCTGCGCGCAGGGATATGTTTTATTAATATCTGATTGCAATTGCATTTTATGAAAATAGGCGCACTGAACTTTGTCACAATCTAGGATCTCTAGGCATAATAACCTTGTAGGCACTCTGGCCTCAATATACATATATATAAAGGATCTTCAACCCCAAAATATCCTGGCTACATACATGGTCCGATGTGAACTTTGAATTGATCCTCACACACTTACGCAGGTGCGAGAAAAAATATAAAATGGTGCACACTCTTCCCTTGGTTCACGTGCATGACAATCCCCGTGCACTTACTTAGGTGCATGCAAAGTTATGAAACGAGCGCACACTCTTTCCTTGGTTCACATGCGCTTAAATATACCCAAAACTTGTGTGCCATGGCTCACCAATCTATATATACAATTACATTTACATTACAATTGAGGTTCAACCTAGGGGCATTGCATTTCCCTCCCCCTTATTTATGCATTGTCCTCAGTGCATGATGTACAATCAATATTTCAAAAGTATTCAAAATAATACGGGTACTTTGCACACATAGAATCCTTGTGCTCCCAAGTTGCATCCTCAGGAACGTAATAGGTCCAGTAGACCTTTACTAGTCCATTGCTCGATTCCAGAGCAACTTGACTTTTAGGTCCAATATGCACATCGATTGAACTCATAAGTCTCCTTCTTTCTCCACCTGAATCACAGTCCAATCAATTACATGATTATCATCAGACACATACTTTTTAAGTAAAGATACATGAAACACATTATGAATGGTTATGGATGTAGGTAGTGCAAGAATGTATGCGACAAGACCAATCCTCTCTAGGATTTCAAATGACCCACAATAACATGCTGCTAGCTTTGAAAAATTTCCCAACTTAAGTGAACTCTTCCTATATTTCACTTTCAAAAACATTTGGTCACCCACTTTAAATTATTTGTGAGTTCTGCATTTATTTGCATAACTTTTCTGCCTGTCCTGAGCAACCTTTAAATTTCTGTTTTATTTTCACCACCAACTCTTCCATTTCCCTAAGTAAATCTGGCCCAACCATTACTCTATCTGCTAGGTTGTCCCAACTCACTGGTGTGTTACACCTTCTACCATAAAGTGCCTCAAATGGGATCATATTTAGAGATGCCTGATACCCATTGTTATACACAAACTCAACCAAATGTAAATATTTTTTCCACTGTCTCGGTTTGTCCATCACATACATTCTTAACATATCTTCTATCACTTGATTTACCCTTTCTGTTTTCCCATCTGTCTCTGGATGGTAGTCAGTGCTAAAATTCAAATTTGTCCCAATCCTTTAAATAATCTCTTCCAAAAATTGAATGTGAACTTGGGATCTCTATCAGACACAATTTTCCTAGGCACACCATGAAGCATGCCAATTTCCCTCATATAAATATCATCAATGTTAGTTTCCTTGTGTGTGAGTTTTACTGGAATAAAGTGGGAAGCTTTAGTAAGCTTGTCCACCACTACCATGATGGAATCATGCAACTTGGTTTTTCTGGGAATCTTAGTGATGAAATGAAAACTTCCCATTTCCACTTAGGAATGGGTAATGGTTGTAGCAAACCAACTAGATGTTTGCGCTCAACCTTGAATTTTTGACATTCCAAACACCTGGTAATAAAATCAACCATTTCTTTCTTCATACCTGGCCAATAGTGTTGTTTCTTGACAACTGCAATTATCTTTTGGTAGCCTAGATTCCCAACATAAGGCATATTATGCATTTCTTTTAATATCAAGCTTTTCAATTCCCGAGAGTTTGGCACATAAATTCTTCTTCTGTACATGAATATTTCATAGTCTTTTAAATTAAACTTGTCAATGGTCTACTTCAAAATACCTTGTTGTACCTTTGTATTTATTTCCACATAGTGTTGATATGATTTTGTAGCTTCGAAAATTCAGTCCTTCAAATCTGATTTGTACATGCTAATGGCTATAACATGCATCTCATGTAATCTCTTACTGAGTGCATCATCCACCTTGTTCTCTTTACCCTTGATATGCTTTATATTAAAGTCATAATCACTGAGGAATTCTAACCACCTTCTTTTCCTAACATTTAGAGTTGGATGTCCAAACAAATATTTCAGAACACTGTGGTTTGTCCTCAACTCAAATCTTCTTCCCATGAGGTAGTGCCTCCACATTTTCAAGGCATGCACCATGGATTCCAATTCCAAATCATGAGTAGCATATTTCCTTTGATGCTATTTTAATTTCCTTGATTCGTAGAAAACCACATGCCCATTATGACTAAGGACTCCATTTATCCCTTCCTTGCATGCATCAATGCACACAACAAAGTCTTTATTAGGATCAACAATTCTAAAAATTGGTGCACTTGTTAACAAACTCTCCAAGTGTTGGAAACTCCTTTTACAATCATAAGTCCACTCAAATATCACACCTTTCTTTTTAAAGGATGTGATTGGGTGTGCAATCTTTGAGAAGCCTTCAATAAACCTTCTGTAGTACCCTGCAAGTCCCATGAAATATCTCACCTCTACGACATTCCTTGGTGTTGGCCATCCTTCAATGGATTTTTATCTTCTCCAGGTCCACTGTTATCCCCTCCTCTGAAATGATATGATCCAAATAATGAATATGCCTTTGCTAGATTGAGCACTTTCCCAACCTTGCACACAACTGATGTTCTCTCAATACTTGCAGCACCATCCTCAAGTGCTTCTCATGTTCTTCTTCAGAATTTGATTAAATAAGTATGTCATCCAAAAATACAATGACACACTTATCTAAGTATTCTCTGAAAATTCCATTCATTAAACACATGAAGACAACTGGTGAATTTGACATCCCAAATGGCACTACTGTAAAATCAACTTTCTTGTTATCCAGGGCTACGTAGATCACAGGTACATTTCTTCCCTTGTGCTCAATTGTATCATATTGTCATATATTGTGAACAATCCTCACTTTTTCACCTCTGTGAGGACAATCTCTATACATATGATCTCCCTCACAACCCCAACACTTTATTGGATGCTACCTTGGTCTTTTCCCCATTACCTCTATCATTCTGGGCTCCTTGGGAGTTGGTTGTCCCTGGAAATTATTTCTGAAGAATGGTGGCTTGGCCCCCTTCTTCCTCTATTCCATATATACTTTCTTCTTGTCTTCCCAATCCTTTTGGTAAGTGGGTCTTCCTATATGATGATCATAAAGACACTTGGCTCTCCTTATAGTTTCCTCCAATGTCTTGGGATCATCATATTGTATCTTATGACCGATAAATGATGGCATCCACTCAAGTACCTATGAATCTTAACATGCTCATCCTTGATGAAAGAAACATACTTCAATATCTCCAAAAATATCCTCTCATACTTATCTATGGTCATACTTCCAAGCTTGAGTTCAAAGAACTCCTTCATTTTCCTATCATAGTAACGTTTGGTAAGTATTTATTTTGAAAAAACCTCTTGAACTCCCTCCAAATAACCTTTCTCTCATCAATGTGTTGTACTTGCACAAACTGGTCCCACCACATTGATTCTTTTACTTTGAGTTGGCAGATGGAAATTCTCCCTTTTGCCTATGAAGAGTAATTATGTAACTGAAAGTACTTTCTCATGCCCAACAACTAAGTCTTCGCATCCTCATCCTTCTTGTGCTCACCATCAAAAGTAGGAGGCTTAATATTATTCATTTCTCCTTGTAGATCATCCACCCCAGACCTCCTCTTATGCTTCCTGACAGGAGATGGGCTTGAACTGCTGCGCACTCTCCCAATTGAATGTTTTGGAGAGTGATGGTGATGCATGCCAAAAATTCTTGTTTTTCTTCTGTCATCATGAGATCTATGTCTCCTCGATTTTCTTGACTTAGTCTCCTTATCCATCTTTTCTCAATTATGTCCAATCTTTGTAGCAACTTGATGTTGAAGCCATCTTGTTCCTCCTTGGATTTCATAAGCCTATCATTATCAACTTTATAACCTTGGACGTTCTTTTACAAACTTTTTATGGTCTTCACAAAATTCATGCTTTCTTCCTTGGCTTATCCATGTCCATTTGAATCTGTACCCTCATCACCTATATTGTCATACATCCTTCTGACCACATCTTCATGAATGTAGGTTCTTTGTGCATCTTCCATGCTTCTAATCTATGTGTTGATCCTGTATTGATTAATTGTTATTAAATCTGCAAAATGCGTAGGAAACAAGATTTGTTAGACTAAATAATTTATGAAAACCATAAATACTATGCACTTTCTGTTCCATAAGTGTATCAAAATCCTTTATTCTGATTCTTGGTGAATTTTATAGCCTAATTCAAAATTCTAGGAAAATATTTGGACTATGTCCAGAACTTTTCCTCCTCTTTTTTCTCCTTTTCTTTCTTTCAAAGCTCATGCCTATACCAATTCTGTGTTATACACCCATATCCATTATGCGCGCATGCAATATACATGCAATACTAAGTGCACATACATCGCACCAGTATTCAATGTGCAAAACTTTTATATCTGCACTAATATTTAGCACGCTCAACTTTTGGGTTCCATGCATCATTATCTAGTGCGCACAACTTTTGTGTCATACACCAATATTCCACACAAATTAAAAATTTTCTCTGAGCCACGCCAACATTCACCGCACACCCTCTTGCACCCAATACTCAATGCACATCTCTAATATTTCCTCAGAGAGCACCAATATTCCACACGCATGCACTGCACACCATTAATTATGGTCCATGCAATGTTCATATTCAATGCACGCTCACTGTGCAGCACTAGTATTCAATGCGCATACCCTGCAAATTATTATTATTTATGCACTCATCAATTCTACATGGAATCCATATTCATCACACACATAATGCACTCCCACATTACATGTTCTCCACTATTTCTATACCCCGCAGTTCCAATATTTAGTGCATAGAATCCATGCACCGATATCTTCTACGCACCATAAGTCCTGCACCGTACAATGCCAAAAATTAGTATGCACACACTGCACACCAATACTTAGCGCACATGAGTCCTTTATTCACTCGACTGATTTTTCCATATTTTCAACTTGTGACCCCACGACCATCATAAAAATGGCTTCCTCGCCAACTTCGTGTGGATCTTTGGCCCATACAAGGGCAGTGTTTTATCAAGAGCTATGATACCACTTTGTAACGCCCCCAACTCTTCTCAAAGGCCATGCTACATCAAAATTTGAGCTTTGATACCATGTTGTGACGTATCCAGCCTCCTAGTTGAGTCCCGTTACCATCTTGTGAAGTCTCCACGATAAAAACTTTGCTATATAAAGCTCTGATATCAATTCTTTCTTCTGCGGAAGCAACTCGTTGAAACCAACAACAGGCACGACTGGCCTTGTGCTACACTATGTTTTCCTAGTGTGTGCAACTGGTCTCATACCGTGCGCAACAACTATGTCTTAGAAAATTTGCGCGCTCAACCATCATTGTGTCGGCCATGTCGAGCATCCCTCAAAACACACGACATTTCTAGCTTCGCGCTAGAACCCATACAATTATTGTTGAAGTTACTTAACAAGATAATGACTATAACAACAAAATGAACTCATAATATAACTACACACACAACCATTCCTATGACACGCACATGATCTATCCCATTCACGTGCACAGACTAATACCACTTTGTGCATGCGATGATTCAAGCCTTGCCTCAGAATCCCATGACTGTTACCATATAATTATCTAATAGGAAACACTTAACAACTACCATGCTCTACATCTACAACAATTATGTTGAACTAACAATATATGCACAACCCAACATAACTATGTATCAATTCCATAAACAACAATAACATAATCATTCACATGTTAAACAATATATAAACACATATAAACTATCATGATCCATGCCCTGCATATGCAACAAACATGCAGTTCTATTCGGTCCCAAAATATATTGGATACATACACGGTTCAGTGCGCACATTGAAGCGATCCTCACGCACTTACCTAGGTGTGCACAAAGCTATGAAATGACACACACTCTTCCCTTGGTTCACGTGCATGGCAATCCTTGCGCACTTACTCAGGTGCGCGTAAAGTTATAAAACATGTGTGCACTCTTTCCTTGGTTCGTGCATACTTAACTATATTCAAAACTTGTGTGCCACGACTCCCCAACCTATATATACAATTACATTTACATTACAATTGGGGTTCAAACTAGGGGTATTACATATGTCATCACAAACATTGATGAGGAATATTTTTGTAATTTTTATGTTTAATTTATTTAACCAATGAGAAACAAACTGATTAGAGAATCCAATTACAAAGAGTAGATCATTATTCCATGGGTGAGCGAAAAGGATAAAAACCACCAGAGTAATGATTGTCCATGGGACAAGTGGAACCCTACTCCCAAAGGTGTGGGATGTGAGGGAACAAGCTAGTACAAAAGTAGGCTAAGAAGATTCCCTAGTGTTAGGGATGAGTCCAACTTGAAAATATCTAGGCAAAGCTATTAAAAGACAAGTATGCTATGAGGCATGGCGCTGTTGATTACTTGTGAAATGAGTTTGATAGTTCTGGGAAGAACTAAACTCTGAGAAATATGGAGAAGGTTATATAGTTTCAGTCCCCATGGGTCAGTCCCCATGGAATAGTGATTTAGGTTCGAGGGTGACAAGGACAAGTAACTTTGGTTGTTCGTGTTTATGGTTGGGAGGAACATGTTCTCTACGCAATTTGTTTCCAGTTATTGAAGTAAGCTCATATATGTTCCTTAATTTATTTATTTTTGTTTTGTTTATGATTTATTAATATTATAGTAGAGACTCATTACAAAATCTACAATGTTTGTTACAGTAGAGAATGGCTGCCAAATTTACAGTATTTATTTATAGCTAAGAGAATGTTATGTTCTTTTTATTATTGAATTGTTTGCAACAAGAAACATTTCTTCACCTGCGAAGAAAATAGTTGCAAGCACCTTTGAACATGTACGTTCTCATGTCAACTCTATGACAATTAGATACAAAATCATATGGAATAAACATTTAATAAAGTTACACAAGATTAAATGCCAAATATAACTACACAAGTACACTATTGATGATGGAAATTAATTTTGTTTTTGATGAAAAGAGGTCATTACAAATGGTATCAGAGCATGGTTAAAACACTACAACCTTGTGGGCTCAAATAAAATAGAATTTTTGTTTATATATATATATATATATATCTTATAAGAAAAATAATTGACATCGTGGTGTTTTGCATATAGCAGAATCAACAACAATTTATCATGGCTCAAGAACCTGAAAGATCAGCTCAAAGTGAACCCCAGATGTATGTAGAACTAAATAGTGATAAAATGTAAGATATTTCTCTAGGACTGTTGGAAACCATGCACAGTCTAAAAGAAGATATGGAAAGTATAAAGGTAGATAATGAAAGACTACTTAAGGATAGTAAAGAACAAGAAGAGTTAAATGAAATTCTTCTTAAAAACATGACTAAGATGAAACAACAAAGACGGAAAGACTTCTAGTAATGCCAAAAAATAACTTTCTAATGAAGAATCACATAAGCATAAGGAATATCAAGAAAATAGTCATAAAACATAATTGATAGACGAAGAAAATAGCAAAGATAATTCAGACAACACATTGCAGATAATTATAACTAAAACAAAGAAAAGGAAATGACATGAGAAACAATTGCTTGGAGAGTTTAAGAAAATCAGACCACCCAACTTTGATGGTGAGTCCGAAGAGGGAGTAGAAGCTTGGATTATGAATATGAGTAAAGACTTTCAAATTTACAATTACCCCAGAAACTTGAAGGCTAGATTAGCTGTGTATCAAATGAATGGAAAAGTTGTCATTTGGTGCCAGGAAACAAAAACAGTTAATAAGATTAGAAGCAGTGAGCTAAACTGGAAAATGTTCAAGAAATGTTTTAAATAGAAATATTTAATGAAACGATATTATGACGAAAAGGAAAAAGATTTCCATGATCTTAAGCTGGGACCGATGTCCATTGAATATTTTGTGGCTAAATTTATGAATCTTATGAGATATGTACCTTATCTTCGTGAGGAAAAGGAAAAATTTCATAGGTTCATGAGTTGTTTTTCTCAAGTTTATAAAGACAAAATTGAATTCCTTAATCTAGATACCATGGATGAAGTGATAAGACATGCTAAAATATGTTTTACTCAATTTAAATAGAGAAATGAAAATGAAAAACCATGACAACACAAACATAGGGATAAGTTTGATCCCAAGAAGAAAAAAATTAAGCATCCTTGACATCCATTGCACAGTGCACCAATTAAGAAAAACAGATTTGTTGGACACCAAAGTGTATCAGTCCAGAACAACAATAAACCTATAGATTTTGTGAATAAGACTGTTAGTGAGATAAGTAGGGAGCCTCTTCAATGTTTTTTCCCTGTACGAGAACTACCTGTTATCGCACAATATGTACTTTCCCAAAGCCTAAAGTGAAGTAGGCCAAGATTAGTGTAACACATAGGTAAATCCTGTCACTGTCACCTCAACATGGTACCTCTTTCTATTTAGGAGGAATATGACTCTACTCCAAGGGAGACGTCCCTAGACCTAGTGGGTTTATGAAGGGAGATAAATAACAAGTAAAACACCCCTCTCTCTAGGTCACTCAAATAAGATTTATGTCTTGACAGGTGAAGCAAGGGATTAAAATAATGTACCTTCCCTTTACCAAGACAAAAAAAAATGTTATGGTAGTTTACAAGCAATAAGTGATATTAATGATTCAACAAGACAATGAACTTATAAGAAATAGTGCTAGCCAATAAGTATGTGCAACATTTAAGACATGTACAACAACATAATATAAAAAAATGGCAACTGCAATATCATCTTCAAAACATGCTTTGAATGACAATGTAATGAAATACTCGAACACCTAGATGATAATTCTATGTCATATGCAGATTCTAAATTTGTTAATATTGTAGATAAACTTAGATAGGATGCTACAGGATGGCTATAATAACAACAAAAGGAAAATGTGATAGCTGTAATAACATCTAGAAAATGCAATTGAATAGACAATATAACAAGATACTTAAGGTCTCAAATGATAACACTTTGTCTCATGCAAGATATAGATATGTGTCGATCAACCAATAACTTTTAAAATATGTCTAAGAAGATTGTAACAACAATAAAATGGAAGCAATGAAATCAACACCAACCTTCAAAAATGTATTTTAAAGAGGCAATTGATCACACACTTTGGAATTTATTGATAGTTCCTTTATTCATACAATTTCTGGGCTATTTTAAGATGGTTAATAGGTTGATATAAGCTGCAAATGATGGCTGTAGAAATGATTATGACAACAAAAAGTCAGTTGTTAGTATCTTCAGACTAGGTTATCAAGTTAGTTTAGGTTAGTAGGGTATCAAGCAAAAAATTTGAGTTTGAAGTTTGATGATACTAGTCAAAGAGTGAGGTTTGACTAGTGCCTTTATAAGGGTAGTGGAGTCAAGTAGGAGACTTATTTCAAGGCTTCTAATAAGTGATTTTACACATAATACAAGAGGGAAAAATACCTAGGAGGAGTAGCATCTTAAGTCCTCCTAGGTTTTGACCTCTAAGAAGTGAGGAAGCTAGGGTGTAGGCACTTATATGCCCTAGCATCTCCTTATTCTTGGATTTTTATGGATGAAAAGTACTTTTCACAATAACTAAGTATAAACCTCTAGAGATCTAACACTTTAGGGCCCTAAGGTTTCACTAGTTACTAGATCAATTCAATAAAGCTAAGAAAATGAAAAAGCAAGAAACTTAGCACTTTAAGTTTCTTACTTTAAGCATTAATTAAAACATGCAATTTCATAATCTTGTATGAGCAAAAAACCATTTACGATAACCATTTACAATGAAAAAGTAAAAATATACTTGCACCAAGAATAATAATGTAAAACCATGCAAGATTGCCACAAAACTTCATAAAAATTTGTCCAAGTGCCAAAAACAAGCCTTAAAGAGTAGCACCCTCCTTATTTCAGCCAATAACCCTTAGTAGGGAACAAATTTCATACCTCCACTCTCCCAAGTGAGAGTTATGATAAAATGAATGTCACTTTATGTTTATTTATACCAAAATTTGACCTTTAATTATTTTAGGTCAAAATATTAGGGCCGACGTGGTCAGTTTCTTACAAAATTAAATCCTGGACAAAATAAAATAAATTTACATGTAAAGACCCTCCTAGGGGTGACATAATTCCCTTCTAGGGTGACGTTCGATCTCTTTCATGGAACATTGGGATTAGGGAGTGAAACATTGGGCCTTCAAAGGCCAAAACCCTGCCCACACATGCCAATAACCTCAGGATTACCCCCAAGGTGGCAACCACTGCATGTAGAAACATACAATGCTGTATGGGTGACGTCCAAGGCCTCCAAAGTCCAATGTTCAATGGGAAAGGCACAATCGCCCGGGTCTAGGTCCACCAAAGTGCCTCCTAAGGGAAAATCCTTCTTCTTCTTGGCAGAACCCCTTCATCTTCATCCTTCCCCCCTAGATGGGGTCTCAACATCCATCGAATGGGATTTTATTCCTCAAGAAGGTCCGAGGTAGTTATCTCTCCATGTACCTATTCACCAGGAAAGGTCTTGCAAAGACAACAAGTACACCCTCTAGGGTTCCATAAGTCACGAGCATTCATAATATGTAAATCACATCTAATAATTAAAAATACCAAACACGTGCATTAAACCCCCCTGAACCTAAACAAATACTTAAAACATTATGCAACTTGACAAGTCTAGGGGATGGAATGGTATCAGGGTGTCCTATTAGGCAAGTCTCCCTTAAGTCAAGGTTGTTTCCCTAGTGGATCTTGATCCAAATCATGCAAACGCATGAGGTGGTGAGGGGAAAAACTTTTGGCATGGGGTGCACGTGATAACAGGGAAATGTAACAATCACCTATGGGACGTGCCTTTGTTGAGGGTGAGCTGCACCTTGTCATGGATGAAAATGTTTCCAAGCCCATTGATTGCCATTTATTTTTATCTTTTCTTTCTTCTTTAGCTTTCTTTCTTCATATTGCAAGGAAAGAGTTGATGGCCACCACCCTGGCTTAGTAACTAGCTAGTGGCAGTGTCACCCACAAACATTTCACAGAAATGAGAAGGATGGCTCGTGATGGGGACCGCTTTCTCTTGGCCATGCAACCAAGAGTCACTACCTTGGCTTGGTGACTAGTTGGGTGGTAGTGTCATACAACTACATGTTCGTGGTATTGATAGGATGACTCATGATGAGACCTCCTATCCACCAACAACTGACTTGAGTGTTTTATTCATATGTGGGTCCCCTTTTCTTGTTGAGAAGCATTCCAGTGCTTTCTCAGGGATCCTTGGGTGAAGAACCTCGAAGGTTTAAATTCAGCTCTTAAATTTTTCCAGCTACATTTCCCCCTGGGCCTTTATCCCCTTCTTCCCATGAGGTAAGGTACAACCCTTTCCAAGTGGAGCCTTCCCCAATGCCCAAAAATGTGGATATATGGAGGAGATAAATATGGAAAATTGTAAATATGGAGGGAACGAGCGATGACTCTTTAGATATCCACTAGGTAATAACCTATCCTAAAAGGAAACCAACTTACTAGGGCACCATGTGACCCTCCCAAGTTTGAACAAGGCAAAGAGCATAAAGTGAAGCACATGTTATGAAATCCAGAAAGATACAATGCAACATGTTTAAATGTTTTAAAAATCAAAGCGATACATACCATGATACCCATACTTATTACCTCATGGAGAAAGACTCATTGCCATTTTAGGACCAAGCCGATGTGATGAATACTACCGTTGGTGATATGTGCAATGGACTGAAGAAAAGAGGGGCCCTCTAGGGCCATGCTTAAGTCATCTGGCTCTCGACACTCCATGTCTAGGACCTGTGGGAATCGAGACATGATATCCTTAGTTATACCTATGATAGGGGATAACACTACCCATTAAACAATCACAAAAATCAGGCAGTACACAATGTTCAGGAAGCAACAACAATAAATGATATTGCTCGAAGTATACACAAAATAAATGTTTCTTTGGAAAATTGACAAGCTAATAATCAATCTTCCATGGTGGAGATTGAAGATATGTTAAATCAAAAACATGTATCTATATTAATAGACCCTGGTGAAAGTCTATGTTATATTTCACCTACAGTGGTGGAAAATTGTAAGCTAGAAAAAGTCAAGCATAAGAAATCATGGCTAGTTCAATTAGCCACAAGAACAAAAAGAATAGTTGTTGAAATGGTAGAAGACTGTGTAGTAAATATAGATGGAATGGAGACTAAGTTAGATCTAAATATTTTACCATTAAGATCTTATGATCTACTCATAGGCATGAATTGGTTGGAGAAACATTCAACTCTTGTAAACTGTTGTGACAAGACCTTTAACTATATAGATGATTTTGGAAAAAAAAGAACAGTGAAAGGAATATTGCAAGGAGTGTCGGTAAGACAAATATCTGCTTCACAATTAAAAAGGAATGCAAGGAAAGGATGTGATATTTTTTTTTCACATATATGATAATATTAGAGAAATGAATGAATTTTTTTAACTAAGGAGCTACTACTGAAAGAGTTCCAGGATGTGTTTCCGGAGGAAATTCCAAGATTACCTCCTAGTCGAGACATAGATTTCACCATAGACTTAGTACCTATATTTGCACTGATGTATAAGGCCCCTTACCGAATGCTTACTCCAGAACTAACAGAGCTTAAGATGCAACTTCAAGAACTGATAGATAAACATTATATCAGACCCAATGTGTCTCCATGGGGAGCACCAATTTTGTTTTTCAAAAAGAAAGATGTAACCTTCCGATTGTGTATTGATTACATACAACTTAACAAGATGACTATTAAAAACAAATATCCATTGCCCCACATTGATGACTTATTTGATCAAGTTAGAGAAGATAATGTTTTCTCTAAGATATATTTGCATTTAGGATACCACCAGATTAGAATCAAACAGGAGGACATACAAAAAACTACATTTCGAACTAGATATGGGCATTATGAATTCGTAGTGGTACCTGTTGGTTTGAAAAACACCCCTTATACATTTATGTGCTTAATGAACAATTTGTTTAGCAAGTATCTAGAAAAATTCATGATTGTGTTTATAGATGATATATTGATCTATTCGAAAACCAAAGAGGAACATGAATAACATTTGAAAATAGTCTTGTAGACACTTAGAGAGCATCAACTTTATAGAAAGTTAAATAAATGTGAATTTTACCAAGAGAAGGTACAATATTTGGGACATGTAATTTTTGGATAAGGAATCTCAATTGACCCAGAAAATGTCAAGGCCATCCTAGATTGACTAGTGCAAAAGGATGTTTCAGATGTTCGATATTTCATGGGAATCATAGGTTATTACCATATATTTATAAAAGGGTTCTCCAAACTTGTTTATCCAATAACTTCATTGCAAAAGAAAGGAACCTGATTTAAACAGCCAAAAAAAATCCAAGAGAGCTTTGAAAAACCGAAACAATTATTGATAACAAAATCTATCTTGAAGATAACCGACCCACATAAATATTTTGTGGTATGTGTTGATGCCTCAAAAGAAGGATTGGGAGGAATGTTGCTACATGATGATCATGTGATTTGTTATGAGTCACGAAAACTGAAAGATCATGAAAATAATTACGTAACACATGATATGGAATTAATTTCTATTGTGCTTGCCTTAAAGATGTGGAGAAACTACTTATTGGGTAGGAGATTCTTGTTGAAAATAGATAATATTAGTTTGAAATACTTTTTCGATGAACAAAACTTGAATGTAAGACATGCAAGATGCCTAGCTTTCTTAAGTGAGTATGATTTCTATTATCCCCAACTCCTAGGGATAACTAAGGAGATGATGTCTCGAGGCCCTCAGGTTGTAGGCATGGAGTATCGAGAGACATATTGACCAACATTTTCCACTTGCACAAACAAAGACCCACCTTACCACCACATCTCTAGGGTCATCATGACGATATCCACCACATCAGCTGGCCTCTGGAAGACATTGGGTCTTGATCCATGAGGTACAAGCCAAGTATTATGGTGAGTGTCATTTCCATATTTGAGGCATTTGATTTTGTTACATATATTACTGCTTTTGATTATGTAACGTTTTCTTGGACATTATGCTCTTTTCCCTATTTCACTTTGGTGGTTGAAATTCCGCCCTAGTAAGTGGGTCACCCTTAGGGATAGGTTTGCTACTGGGAGGTTCTATTGATGAGTCATCGTGCCATTCCTGACCATAATTTTCACTTTCCACACTTCATCCCCTCATCTCCTTATCTACTGGGATAGGCTTGTTGTAGTGTACCCTTTTACACTACCCAGGTTCCCCCAACCTCTTACGCACATCATTCGTTACATGGATGTAAAAACAAATGCATTTAACCAGAATTAAACACATAAAACTCAGAGTCAAATATATAATTCGCTCCTGCAATTAAGCAAACCATAGCATTCAACAACAAATTCATTTACACAGCGGAAAACATGATACATAAACAGAGTAGTCATGCTCAACATGATTAAAGCATAATTCAGATATACTTATCTTTTAATAGCTGTAGAAATCACCAACCAAGTGCAGGCCTTCCACGAACCTCCCAGCCTTAGACCACACTGTTC
>SNQJ01S0013985.1:273157-307432 GCA_010110895.2 Picea sitchensis
GGGGACACTACACTTGTAGCTGGAAAAAGATAAAATCCAACCATTAACCTTTTATATGCTTTCCCAGGGATCCAGAGGATAATGAAATATCTCTCATAAGAAACTAATGGGACCCGTAAAAAATAAATAATAACAAAATCCAACCAAGGTGGAGCATGTATGGGAACTGTTTTTAATGCTTAGGTAGAAGCCCCACACATGTTTTCAACTTGGGGAAGCATGATGTGACTAGGGCAGAGTCAAGGTGGGTACAATTTTTCATGCTTAGGTAGAAGCCCCACCTTTTCTTCAACTTGGAAACGTCTTAAAAGAATAAAAGGAATAAATGGGCTTGTAAAAAGGTTTCATTGAAAACAAAGGTGCAACACACCCTCTACAAAGGAACCCATAAATTAGACACTATGACCCCTTATATGTCATGAACCCCATGCCCAAAATTCTTCCCCTCATCCATGACACCTCATCCACATGACTTAGAAGGAGGTACCCTCAGGAAACACCCCTAAACTTGAGGTATGATTCACCCAATAGGACGTTTTGTCAACCCTCTCGTACCTAAACTTGGCAAATTGCATAGGGTCTTTGAGCATTGGTTTATTTTGATGAGGTAGTTTGGATGTAAATTATTATATGGCTCTCTTATTGATTTGATTTACTCATCATGATGCATTTATCTTGAGATCCTTGGAGGGTGTATCCATTTGTCTTTGCAAGACCCAACTAATGGACAATTTTGGAAGAACAAGCCTAGCTTGGGCTTCCATGGGGCTTGGAGCCCACAGGTTGGATACCAGGGCCCACATGACGAATGATGAATAAATGCCTTTGGAGGTCTAAAGGACATCATGGAGGACCTCACCTATCCCCTACCACCAAAACAACTTTCCTAAGGAGGCCAAAACGTCCACTTTGAGGGCTTGACATCATGTTAGGGCTAGGGTTTTGTGGTGATTGAGGACACTTGACACGTTTTGGAGGAAATAAACCTTGGATCATGGAATAAATACATTGATTTAATACCATTGGCATTTGGAGGCATAGCATTCCCTTCTCCAACTCAACGAATTGAACAAAAGTGCCAAACGTTTCCCAAGAAGGGGGTGACATCATGTTTTTAGGGTTTATTTTACGTGCAATGTATGCATTAAATAATATTATTTTTGTAAAGGGGAAATATAAGGGTTGTTGACCCCTTATATTTTGTTTTACCCTAAGTTTTGTGGATACCTATGTTTTAGAATATTTGTATAAATAAAGATCATTTGTATTTCATTTGGATCATAACTCTCCCACTGTGAGAAGATTCCTAGCTGAAATTTGCGCCCTCTTGGGTAAATATCTATCTCTCTCTCTTGTTCTCTTGTTATGTTTTCTTTGTTCTATTGGTCGAATAAGTAGTGTGCTACCTCTATTGGAGCTATTCTCTTGCATTTGTGGTCGATTAATCTTGGTAAAAGGAGGTTTATCTTGTTGTTGCTTGGACCAGGTAAGGAATCTATCTTATTGTTGTTTCATTGCTTGGTTACAAGTGTGATTTGGTAGGATTATTGGGGAGTGTAGGGGCATACAACCCCATCATATCTATCATTTTGTTTTGGAATAATTTGTTACATAAGGTTTTACTAGGATAAGTAAAAGGGTTTACACCCTCCTAGTACTTCTTAGTTAGCCTTGCTTTTCTTGGGGAGTAAAAGGGATTACACCCACAAGGGGATAACATTGCTAGCTCATTCTTTATTTGAATCAATAACCCAATATATAAAGGCACTAATCTAATTACATTGGATAAATAAAATCGTGCATTGGTTAACGTGAAAACTCATGATTTTGAGATTGTCTAAATTGGAATCAATTCTATACTCTATATGCTTGGTTGAGCCACTAGGGCATCTCATTTTTATAAGTGCTTCTTGCTTCTGTTAAAAAATTTAATATACAACCATTAGGGATGTAGAAACCCTAAAAACAATCTCTTAATAACTCACAAACCAACTGTCAGAAATTGCTAGAAGTTTGCCCCTATAATCTATCAATCTCAATGCACCTTTTAGGTGGATTTTTGGCAAGTTTTGGTGGTTGATTTCCTTGCTGAAACAACTTGTTTTATACATCCATAAGGATGATAATTTTCTCTTCAGTACTTGTTTATGACAACCATATCTTGTTGCTAAAGTTTCATGCACCAATAATTGAGTTAAACTAGTCATAGCTAGCTTGTCTCTTGCATCCTTAATTAGACTTTTAGAAAATTTATTTAGATCTCTTATTATCCTTTTTTGCTGATATATATCATTGTTTATTGCTGCAATTAGAGACATAAAGCTTAAATTTCTTTCCCACCTAACATATAGCTCGTACAATTGGATTTTTCTTGTGTCTCGGGAATGTACAATCACTTCTTGGCAGGTCTTCTATAATGTTGTACATTTTCCACCATCTACAAGACTCTTTTCAAGCCATTTTTACCTTCCATAATTGACCTATTGGGGGACATTTCATCATCTCTTCATATTCTATCTAATTTCCCCTAGGGTCACTCGAGATCCCCCCCTTGAGGTGATTAATTCATCTCTAAAGTGACGGGAATAACTATATAAGGTGACAGGGGGTAGGTGTTCTCTTAGTTGTCGCCATATTGTGGTTTGGGTCAGGATTTTACCAACCTAAAACTTGTGCGATAACAATTTCAAAATAAAACACATTAAGGGAAAAGAGAATAAAATAGAAGATGCACTTAGAATAAAATTAAATGTACTTTACAACAATAAAATGTAAACTGATCCAAAACATAAAATAAAATCAGCAACAGAAAATGATATAAAAATTTACGGGAAAAACTACATAATAGTGATTCATTTGAAGAAGAATCAAAATTTAGATACGATCATGATGGATTAATGTTGTATAAGAACATAATTTACATTTCAAACAGTGCAATTTTGAAGGCTGAGGTACATAAGAAACCTTACTCAAGTCACCCAGGCTACCAAAATACTATAACAACCTTGAAAAAAAAATATTTCTGGCCTAGAATGAAAATTGAAGTGGTTGAATATCTTGGTAGGTGTCTTGAGTGCTAGCAAGTTAAAGCAGAGCATCATCACCCAACTGGATTATTATAGCCAATACCCATTCCTGAGTGGAAATGGGAAGTAATAAACATGGAATTTATTACAAGGCTACCTAAAACTAAGAAACACAATGATTCCATTATGGTAGTAGTGAAAAAACTTACTAAAGTTGCACACTTCATTCCGGTGAAATCAACTCATAAGGTAATAAACATTGTTGAAATATTCATGAAAGAAATCTTTAGAATGCATGGTATACCAAAGAATATAACTTTGTATAGGAACACACAATTCACCTTGAATTTCTAGAAGGATTTGTTCAATGGTTTGGATACTCAGTTGAATTTTGGTACCACATACCATCCTCAAACTGATGGTCAGTCTGAAAGAACTAACCGAATATTGGAAGATATGTTGTGGATGTGTGTGATGGACTGTCCCACAAAGTGGGAATAGTACCTTCACTTGGTTGAATTTGCATACAATATCGATTGTCATACCTCCTTAAAGATGAGTCCCTTTGAAGTAATGTACGACATACAAATTCGAATACCTGTTAGCTGGGACAATTTGGTTGACAGGATTATCTTGGGGTCCAAATAAGTTAAAATAAATGGAAATAATTGTACTAAAATCAAAACAAAACTTGAAAATTGCACAAGATAGAAAAAAGAGCTTTGTAGATTTGAAAATAACACATGCAAAATTTAACATAGGGGATCATGTTTATGTTAAAGTTATACCCAAGAACAATGCACTAAAGTTGGGAAAAAGTACCAAGTTGGCACCAAGGTTTTGCGGGCCATTTCAAGTGCTCACTAGGGTAGGGCTAGTGGCCTACCAACTTACACTTCTCTCCACCCTAAAAGTTCACAATGTATTTCATGATTCATTATTAAAGAAGTATGCACATGATATATCTCATGTTGTAAATTGGAATGTGATTCAGGTGGAACCCGAAGGCGAGTTTTAGGACCGCTATGTATTCTTGACAGAAAATAAATTATGTTGTAGAACCAAGACACCGCTCAGGTTAAAGTGTAGTGGAGGCACTTTAGTCCCGAGGAGGCTACTTGGGAGATGGAAGAATCTATGAGAAATACATACCCATCTCTATTCCAGAGATGATGTGATAATATTGGAACACTGAGGACAATGTTCAATTCAAGGGGGAGAGAATGTAATGTCCCCAAATTTACAGATTTAAATATTTTATTTCTTGCTAAGTTTATGTCAAAAATTGATATTTTGGAAATTATTGGAAAAGACTTATGTGGAACTATGCCATCGAAAACATTGATGAGGAATATTTCTGTAACTTTTATTTTTAATTTATTTAATTAACAAGAAACAAACTAATTAGAGAATCCAATTACGAAGAGTAAATCATTATTCCATGGGTGAGTGAAAATGATAAAAACCACCGGAGTAAATTATTGTCCATGGAACAAGTGAAACTCTACTCCCAAAGGTGTGGGATGTGAGGGAAAAATCTAGCACAAAAGTAGGCCAATAATATTCCCTAGAGTTAGTGATGAGGCCAACTTGAAAATGCCTAGGCAAAGCTATTAACACACAAGTATGCTATGAGGCAAGAAGTTGTTGAGTAGTTGTGAAACGAGTTTGATGGTTCTAGGAAGAACTAAACTCTGAGAAATATGGAGAAGGTTATATTGCTTCAGTCCCAATGGAATAACAATTCAAGCTTGGGGGTGATAAATATTGCAATGAGAAAGATAAGAAATACTTAGCTTTTCTTTTATTTCCAAGTAGGTTTAACTATCCAAAAGATGAAGTTTGGAATAAAAAAGTTCTTGTTTGGAAATATAAAGAACTAGATATACACAATAAATATATTGCAGACTTAGTTATATATGTTAATTTCTTCTTTGTATTGTTTTCTTTTAAAAAATAGTTGCTCAAAAATATATAAGAGTACCTCTCGAATAAAATATATTATAGCAAGTAAAAAGAATAATTCTTTTAACCTTAAACTGAATCAAAACTATGATATCAAACATAGAGTTCCTAACTAGAGAACCATTTCAATACAAAATATATTAGAGAGATAAAAATAATATATAAGAGTAAAATAAAGACTCAGGGTTTAAACCAATGTAATCAAGTGAATAAATATATAATACCAACAATTTAGTAGAGTTATATATGTGAAATGGTCACTCCATTAGTCATACCTTTGACGTTGGAGTTAGCCCATAGTATAATGTTAACAAAAATGAAACTATAAATTATATCTTGTCTTTTTATTAGAGATATAAACCGTAAATAGTAATGTAAAGAATATTACAGAGTTACTAAACCTCTGTAAAAAGAATCTTCACTCAATGTTATTAACGAAACTGATGCTCGCGACAATTGTACGTGTTTCAAACCCTATGTATCCACCTCCATAGATTCCAAGGACGAGAATGATGTGAGATACATGATATGTTTATCGAACTACAATATATATTTACCATGATATGTTGGTTATTTATAATGTGGGCTTAGGTGGAAAGAAACATAATATTATATGAACATGTAAATGGAAAACATAACCATAAATTATTTACTTCAAAAGAAAAAAGATAACATTTTTTTACCTACGAAGAGAACAATTGCAGGCGCCTTTAAACATGTACCTTGTCAAACATTTTATCAAGCTACACAAGATAAAATTCCAAATATAACTACACGAGTACATTATTGGTGATGGAAATTAAAAGAAAAATTGATGAAAAGAGTTGTTATAGTTGGCCATGGTTGATCGTGGTGGATTATGTGTGACTTTGGTTTCCTATGATTGACTTCAGTTGGACATGGTAAATTGAAGTAAAATTTTTTAACCATGGTTGACTACATTCGATTTTGGTTGACTTTGATTAAATATGCTTGACTTTGGTTGACTATTTTTTTACTATGGTTGACCATTATTAACTATAGTTAAAAATGATTGACTATGTTTGAATATGGTTGATTTTGGATGATGATTGTTGATTATAATTGACATTCACTTGACCATGCTTGAATGTGGTTGACCATGATTGACTATGGCTGACCATGGTCAATAAGATTGAATATGGATGACCATGGTTAACTATTGTTGAGAATGCTTGATCATGGTTGACTTTGGTTGATCTTGGTATACATGGTTAACCATGTTTGACTATGGTTGACCATGTTTCATTGTATGTTTAACCATTGTTAACCATGTTTGACTTTGATTAACTATGGTTACACATGGTTGACTATGGTTTGGCCATGTTTGACAATGGTTGTTCATGATTGACTATGGTTTACCATATTTGACCATGTTTGGATATGGTTGACCACAATTGATCATGGTTAACAATGTTTGACCATGGTTGATTATGCTTTACTATGATCGACATGGGCCAACCATGGTCTACTATGGTTAAAATTGATTCACCATGGTTGACTATGTTTGACTATTGTTGACCATGCTTAATGATGGTTGATTATACTTGACATTTTGGTGACCACGATTGACCATGTTTAAACATGGTTGACCGTGTTTGAATATGGTTGACCGTGTTTGAATATGGTTGACTATGTTTGTGCATGCTTGAAAATAGTTGACCATGGTAGATTTTGATTGAATATGGTTGATCGTGGTTGACTATGGTTGAGAATGCTTTACCATGTTTAACAATGGTTTAACATGGTCAACCAAGGGTGGTTGTATTTAACCATGGTTGAATTTGGTTGACCTTAGTTAACCATGGTTGATCATGTTTGACTATGGTTAACAATGTTTGACTATGGTTGAATATGGTTAACTGTCTATAACAATGTTTTCCTACGATTGTCCATGTTTGACTATGGTTGACATTGGTTGAACATTGTTGTCTAAGAATTAGCCATGTTGGACCATATTTTTCCATGGTTAACCATGTTTGGGTATGGTTGACCATGTATGACTATGGTCGACCATAGATGATCAAGGTTGACCATAGTTGACTATGGTTGACCATGCACAACTATGCTTAACCATGGTTAAATTTTGTTGACCATATTTGACTATGATAGACTATAGTTGAATATATTTGACTATGGTTGATTATGGTGGAATGTGTTTGACTATGGTTGATTTTAGTTGGCTATGCTTAACTTTGGTTATCAATGGTTGAACATGTTGGACTATGGTTAGCTTTAGTTGACTTAGATTAACCGTGGTTGAATTTGGTTGACCATGTTTGAATAAGGTTGACCACTTTAACTATGGTTAACCATGGTGACTATGGTTGACAATTGTTTACCATGGTTGTATTTAGTTGACCATGGTTGTCTTTGGTTGACTTTGGTTTTACTATGGTTAAACATGGTTGATCATGGTTAACTTTGGTTGACCATAGTTTATTATGGATGACTATGGTTGCCTATGTTTAAATATCATTGACTTTGATTGGCCATGGTTATATATGGTTGACTTTGGTTTACTATGGTTGACTCCATTTAACCATTTTTGACAATGGTTTCCCATGATTGACATAGGTAGACTATGATTCACTTTGGTAGACCATGGTTGGACATACTTAACCATGGTTAACTATGGTTGACCATGTTTATTATGTTTAACCCAGGCTTACTATGGTAATCTCACATTGTGATGTTCATGATGGTTGACTTATGACTAATTGTTATGTTCCTCAATGGCTGTGTTGTATTATGATGTCCAATAAGGGTTACGTCACATTCTTACATTTATGAAGTTATGTTCAATTGAGACGTTCCCCATTGAATATGTCACAATGTGATATTCATCTTCATTGACTTGTGCTGAATTGCTACATTTCTGAATTGATATGTCACATTATGACATTCATCAAGGGTTATGTCACCTTGCAACATTCCTTAAGGGAGACGTTTCAATGCAGTGTGACTAAATGGTCACAATGCATTGTGATATTCACCTTGGTCAACATATATGGAATTTCTATGTTCCTCAATGGTTATGTCGCATTGTGAGGTACATATTAGAGGAATTATTTGAAATTGTTGTGTTTTTCAAGGGATATGTTACATTACAACATTCATGAAAGGATATGTTGAATTCAAATGTTCCTCAATGGTTATGTAACATTGTGACATTCATCTTGATTGAATTATGTCAAATTTCTACGTTTCTAAATGGTTATGCCACCATGTAATGTTACTCAAGGGTTAGGTTAGATAGTGGTATTCCCCGATGGTTATTTCAATATTGTGATATATTTTATGATTAACTTATGTTAACCATGATTTTCTTTAGTTGGCCATCGTTGACTATAGTTGACAATGTTGATTATGGTTAGCAATGGTTGACTATGGTTGAACATGTTGATTATTTTTAAGCATGGTTTATTATGGTGATGTCGCATTATGGTGTTCATCTTGGTTGACTTATGTTGAATTCTTACACTCCTCAATCGTTGTGTGGCATTGTGATTTCCATCAAGCGTTATGTCACATTATGACAATCCTCAATGGTTATGTTTGGTTGAGATGTTCCCTAATGATTATGTCCCATTGCGACATTCATATTCAATGACTTATGTTGAATTGCTACATTCATGAATGGTTATGTCACATAGTGATGTTCATTAAGGGTTATGTCAACCTACGACATTCGTTAAGGGTTATGTTTTAGTGCAATGGTCATGAATAGTCATGATGCATTGAGATATACAACTTGGTCAACATATATAGAGTTGTTATGTTCCTCAATACTTATGTCGCATTACAAGGTACATCTTGGTGGACATCTGTCAAATTGCAGTGTCACATTGCAATGTTTAGGAAAGGATACGTTGGATTGCTATGTTCCTCAATGGTTTTGTAACATTACAATGTTCATCTTGGTTGAATTATGTCGAATTTATATGTTCTTTAATGTTTATGTCACAATGTGATGTTTCTCAAGGATTTGGTTAGATTGTGACATTCCTCAATAGTTATTTCATATTGCAAAATTTATCATGGTTGAATTATATGCTGACCATGGTTGTATTTGTTTGGACATGATTTACTCTGGTTGAATTTGTTTGACTTTTTTTTACCATGTTTATTATAGTTAGCCATGGTTGGATATGATTGACCATGTTGATTATGTTTAAGCATGGTTTACTATGGTAATTTTGCATTGTGACGTTCATCTTGGTTGACTTATGTTGAATTGCAAATAAATTCCTCAAGGGATATTGTTAGACAACACATAAATAAAGATAAGCGTGGATGGACATTTTATTAATTCATATGATACACTTATACATACATTCATATGACCTTCGGATTCATAGTCCAAGGTCTCTTGGACTCCCTACAACAATTACGTCTTATGATGTTTCATATTCCTTCATCTAGTAACCCTAAACAGACTACGTTTCCAACATTACCCCCCTTAATACAAAGGGGTGTATGTGAGTCCAAGGTGAGAACTAATATCTGAAAGTCATGGGTGATTTTAAGAACCCCCTCGCCCCCCGCCCCCTAAATTTATATGTATAATAAATGGGTGAATCCCCATGAAACATAGGAAAAAATGAAGGCTATTTTATCAATAATATAATATGTATATATAAATTTTTGGTAAATATTTTAGTCAATTATATAATCTTGTAAAATCTTGGAGAATCTTTCACTGAATTATAAACTCTTGTAAAATCTTGGAGAATCTTTTACTGAACTATAAAACCTTGTAAAGTTTTGGCGATTTTTTTGATAAAGTATAAAACCATATATAATAATTTGAAAATGCATTCATTAAACTATAATATTCTCATTTTACATATTTGGAAAAAGAAACATAATTTGTCCATCCTTTAGACAATGCTGCAAGCATTAAGGGTTATGTTTGTCAAGGTTCCCACTATAGACTCTTGCATATCCCTCTACCAATTTTGATAATATTTCACCACAAAGTTGATATGTGTTGATCCCGCCCACCACTTCTGTCAAGCTCAGGATATATTAATATTTTCTCTACCACTTCTATTATAGATTCTTTATTACTGATTCATTGATTATGAAAGGACCCTTCAAACAAGTTCATTATAGATGATAGGATGTTATTAAATAGGAGCGCACATAATTATATCCATCGATAACTCCAAAAGTATCATAATATTGATAGGTCACATTCCATGCATGAATTTTTCTCTAATCATCCATTTGTACTAAAAAAGGACCCCTTTCTGAGGAAGAGAGGTCTCCTTTATCCCTTATATTTTTATTGTCTTATAAAAAAATAGGACACATAACTTTGTAATAAATGTTGGGCATAGATTAGGCCTTAGAAAAAGAGATAGTCTTAGTTAGACTTCCATAATTAAGCATGAACAATAAGAGATGTAGATTAAGTAAGAAATATTGTGTTATCATGTATATCTATACCTAGCAGTAGCATGGTGCACAGTCAAATTCCTACCACCCATTTTAAGCCCATTAAGGGTAGCACATGCAATGTCTGTCACTTGGATCCTACTACATACTAACTCCCAAAATTGAGTTGCATAAAAGTAACAAATAAATAAATGATACTGGATTATATAGAAAGCTATTTTTTCCATGTGATACATGCACCAATAATCATACCTCTTTCTTAGTTACATGAAACTCGCCATAACATGTGCATTATTAGCAGCAACCATTTAATGTTTTTTTTCAAGATTGTTCTTAAACTTTGACTTCAAGAATGATAGTGAAATAAACATTCTCTCATCCTCCACTATCTACGTGTATTGCTATTTTAGTCTTGACATCAAAAGTATAATTGCATTAGAGGAATGTCGATCTCATGCTATTAGGTCTCCTATGATGAACACATAGGAACCTAGTGTGTAGACCATTTTTCTCTTGATTCAATGAAAATAAGATGAAGCCAGTCATTCCACAACAAAGGGTTCAATCAAACATAAAATTAGAACTTGAAGCATTCAAGAGACTAACACGAATTTTAACCAAAATAAACCCAAAATTTCAAACTTGACAAAATGTTCCAAAATTCAAGAAACAAACAAACCATTAAAATTTACCAAGATATTAGAGCTTGACATGAAAGAAATTTCTTCTACTTGAATGATCCCATTCTTGCTTAGAGGAAGTCTTGTTAAATTGGGTATTTTCCCTTTAATACTAGGACATTGTCTATGTGAAGAGATAGTTCATAGCTTCATCAAATTCTAGTTTTGTTTGCTGCACATACTAGAAAGAGACAATGTAATAGTTAAATACCAAAACATAAATCTTAAAAAAATTGAAACAAGGAAATGTGGCTCTAACGTTACAATGAAAAATACAAAATATATAACCCATTTTTACCTGAAATGCAACCTCAAATTGGCATATAGTAATTTTGTTATGATAAAGAATTTCCAACCTACTTTAAAAATAGAGGAACAACGAATCACAAGAATCACATCATTTTTGCTATTCCATTCACTACTTCTTGCACCACCAATGAAACACGTATACCAACTTTGACTTCAAGAGTGATAGTGTAATAAACATTCTCTCATCCTCCATTGGCTACATGTAATGCTCTTTTATTCTTGGCATCAAAAGTATAATTGCATTAGAGGAATGTTGGTCTCATGCTAATATGTCTCCTATGATGAACGCATAGGAACCTAGTGCATGTACTATTTTTCTCTTTGCTTAGCTAAATAGAGCTCATTTCCCTTTCTAAATAATCAACAAGTCTTTTCAAAGAAAATATAAAATAAACATAGTAGATCCTAAAAGGTGAATATTCTCAAGCCATGCCACAAAGTGAAAGGAAATAAAAATCTTTCCTTGACCATCAAACATATTAAAAACAAATCATAATTATGGAAAACACATCGAGTGCCCACAGAATAACCAAAGCCATATATTAAGCCTAATACCACATGTTTCTCAGATAAATGTCATGATAAAAAGATAAAAAAAGTTTTTTACTCAACAAAGGTCTTTAATGTTAATCCAAACCCTTGACTCAATGGAAATAAGATGAATCCCTTAGCCAATCATGCCACATCAAAAGGTTTAGTCAAACATCGAGTGAGAACTACAAGCATTCAAGGGAATAACACAATTTTTAACCAAAGTAAACCCAAAATTCCAAACTTGACAAAATGCTCCAAAATGAAACAAACAAACAAACCAATAAAATTTATCAACATATTAGATATAGACATCAAAGAAATTTCATCTACTTGAATGATCCCATTCTTTCTTAGTGAAAGTCTTGTTAAATCAAATGTTTACTCTTTAATACTGGACTATATATGTGAAGAGATAGGTCCCATCTTCATCAAATTTCAACTTCATTTGATCCATGTGGATATTGGTGGCCACCCACATATTCCAACTGGCTCCTATTGGCAGTTTTTAGTTCAACACGTTTTAGTTCAACACGTTCTTATGTAATTCTTTGTAATTGTGGGTTCTACACTTCTGGGGCTGTCTGAAGCCATACAAATATTCCAAATGTAGATTGGTGGCCACCCACCTAATCCAACTGGATTATTTTGGATGTTTTCATGTCAGCACATCTTTCTGTACTTCCAGGGCCGTTTTGGGGCCCTAAACAATGTTTTTTTTGGCTTTCCACGATCAAATTGTAGACAGATTCAGAGTTTGACGACATAATTTGTATTTCTTGTAAATACCTTCCCAACAGGCTATCAAGCGCCTAAAATGAAGGTTGTATGCAAAAGTTACGACCCCAGGAAGTTGAAGTACCAACTTACCCATTGGGCCCACATAACTTTTGGCGTTTCATCTCCTAGGGTTAGGTTTTTGGATGTCTAGGGTTTTGGAATTCACGAGTAATGTTAAAAATTCCTTTGGAGACTCATTGTAATCATTCTTCTTAGAAATATGCACATAGCATCCACATCTCTTCTCAGAGATAACTACCACCATTCGAGCAGGTTGTTTTAATTTATGCATTTTTACAATTTCAACCTATTTTATTTATTCAATAGAAGTTATTGTTCACTGGATATATGTTGTTGTTCTCAGTATCTCTGTTTATTGTATTCAGTCTATGATTCTTTTCATTTCACTCATAAATCTAGATCAGTGGTATCATAGTAGTTTACTCTTCATTTATTTTTCTTCATGCATGTCCCTGGTAAGATCTGGGTACAAGAAGTTGGGAGTCAAACCAGTCAAGCCTTTGTAAGATCATCCATGTTGAGCTCGACCAAAACCCATCGGGAATGAGAATAGATATGATGGAGCATGAGATCCTTTTAAAATGATTCTCTAGGAAGCCCTTGCATGAAAAATGAATGAAATGATGGACAACTTTGCACAGATCCTTCGACGACTACCCACATGAGATGCATCTTCATCAAGTGGCCATGCAACCCCCTTCAAGGTACAAGTAAATTTTGATATTCCATTATTTGAAGGACTGATAGATGCGGATGCTGTAGATAAATGGCTGAATCTGCTCGAAGGGTATTTTTTGGTCAACAATTTTTCTGAGAGGGAAAATATTACTTTTTCACTCCTCAAGGCTGTCCCCCATGTTGAGGACTGGTGGGATACTTACTTTAAGCAAAGGACCATAGAGAAATCTGCAATATTTGTGGTCTCCCCCACATGGGATTCCTTCAGGGATTTCATTAAAGAGAAATACTATCCTATTGGAAGCTACAAGGACCAGTAAACAAGACGGACCACGCTGCGTCAGGAAAGGGACCATATTTCACCAATATTTTCCATACCCTGCGCACCAAATTGGGTATCAAAGACTCTGAACAACATCTGTTGCTCAAATACCATGGTTGTATGCATAGATACATTCAAATAGAGATGTATTTTTTGGACATCGCATCATTAGGTGTGGCTTATAGATATGCTGTCAAGATCGAGCATAAATTTAAGCAGAAGAGGCGAGAGTTTGGATTTGCAAACTCCTCACAACCAAAGAAGGGAAAAGGCAGCCCCAACCCACAAAACAAGGGACATAGCAAATATGGTCATGCTCAGGACAACTAGTCCAAGCTGTAACCTAATAAGGGTAATGAGAAGTCAAAGAAGGACATGAGAAAATGGTGTGAATACGATAGAATCCCTTGGCACAACAATGAAGAATGTCGCTCCAAGAAGTCACTGGTGGTCGAGCTGAAAGCTTCCTAGTTAGAGGCAGATTATAACTCTGAATCAAATCTAGAAAGTGGGAAGCAGATCATCGATGCCAAACCCAGTGCCACTGTTGCTACCACCAAAGTCCAACCAAGCGAAGCAGAAGAACTAGAGGAAGGGGAACACCTCTTTCACTCATAAATATGGGTAAATGGGACTCCACTGCATTTCATTATCGATAGCAGAAGTAAGAAGAACATGATTTCAATAGAGGTCATCAAGCGGTTGGACCTTTCGATAACACCGCATCCACAACCTTACACCATTGATTAGCTTCGCCAAGGACGCGATCTTTGCATCAACCAATAGTGCCATTTGCCCTACAACATAAATCCCTTCAAAGATGAGGTATTGTGTGATATTTCTCCCCTTGAAGTTTGTTATGTTCTTTTAGGCCAACCATATTTGTGGAAGCGACATGCTATGTATGAGTCTAGACCCTGAAATGTTATTATTACTTTGGGTAAACAATTGTACATGATACCATAGGTAGCGCTGCCTACCACTATTTCTTTAATATCTAATAAGCAATGTAGTAAGGTCATTTCAAAGATCGGGAATTTTGTCTTCTTTGTGATCCATGCTCGCAGTAAGTAGAAGGTCGCCGCCACATCTGTGACCTCTACATAGAGCCTCTGTTTGCAGTAGAAGTAAGTGGACGAGATCATGGAAGAGTACAAAGACATCTTCTCCTCACCCACCAGGGTACTGAAACACTGCCAAGTCAAGCATCCAATTGATCTAACCCCCGGTTCACCGCTTCCTAATGGACCAGTCTATCATTGCTCGCTGATGGAAAATGATGAAATCAAGTGCTAGATCCAAGAGCTTCTTTAAAGGGGGCACATATGACCCATCTTCTCCCCTTGCGGAAGCTCGATTGTGTTGGTGCATAAAAAATACAGGACTTGGTGGCTCTACATTGATTACATAGAATTAAACAAAATCACACTCAAGAACCGATACCCAATTCCCTGAATTGATGACCTTCTTGACCAAATCAAGGGGGATTTTTTTTTCAACAATATTGACCTAAAGTTTGGCTACCACCAGGTTCCCATTGAAACAATTGATGTATGGAAGACAATTTTCAAATCTAAAGAAGGTCTCTTCAAATGGTTGGTCATGCCCCTTGGCTTAACAAATGCACCAACAAATTTCATGATATTGATGGATGATGTATTGAGACCCTTCACCAACTCTTTTGTGGTGGTATATTTGGATGACATCCTTATCTTCAATAAAACTTGGGAGGAGCACATGGAACATATTCAACTATGTTTGGGAACTCTGCGACAACACAAGCTATATGCCAACTTGGAAAAATTATCCTTTGGCATGAACAAGGTCTAATACTTGGGATATACTGTTGATGAGGATGGGGTACATGTGGATCCAAGTAAGATCCAAGTCATTCATGACTGGCCAACCCCGACCACACTAAGCGAGCTTCAAATCTTCTTGGTACTTTCCAACTTCTACCGAAGGTTCATGTTGGGATTCTCCCATATTGCATGGGCCCTTTTCCAAGTAACCAAGGGAGGTGGCAAGGAAAAGTTCGCATGGGGCAGGCACAACAACAAAAAATTGATGTTCTGAAGCATTGATTGTGCTAAACTCCAATACACTCCTTACCTGATATGCAAAAATCATTCGAGATTGAGACTAATGCCTCCGATTATGCTGTAGGAACAATTCTCACTCAACATGGTCATTTAGTAGCATACCATAGTGAGACACTCTGAGATATTGTCCGAAAATACCCCACCTATGAAAAATAAATGTATTCCATTCTGCAAGCCTGCCGTTAATGGAAACATTACATTCTGGGAAAGGAGAAAATCATCCACACTGATCAAAAGCCTCTGTAGTTCATATAGACACAGGGGAAGTTGCATAACGACCACCATCAAAAGTGGTCCACATACCTACAATAGTTCCATATCAACATAAAGTATAAAACATGGAGCACAAATCATGTCGTTGACTACCTCAGTCGCTCTCCCGTCGCTGCACTCGCCACAGTGCTCCATTCCTATGGGCATGAGACATTTGAGTGGCCCCAACTTTATCAGCGTGACCCTGACTTCACCACCACCTATCATCTCTTGGGTATAGGAGTGAATGTCACTGATTTTCACATCCAGGATGGACTATTATTCCATCTAAGCCACCTCTGTGTTCCCACAAGAAAATGTGCAAAGATTATTTGAGAGGATCACTACAGTCAGATGGAAGGACATTTTGACGTGGAGAAAACTGTGCCCATTCTACATAAACATTTTTATTGGACAAAACTTCGACAAGAAATCAACAAGTATATCAGATCTTTCACTTCCTATGCCATTTCCAAGCCAACCATAAATAATCAAGGCTTATACACCCCTCTTCCTACTCTCGATAGGCCTTGGGAATCCATCTTGATGGATTACATGTCCGACCTTCCATTCACCAAGCACGACAATGATTATGTATTTGTGGTGGTTGATCGGTTTTTGAAGATGGCCATTATCAAAACCTGCAAGAAGAGCATCACAAAGATAGATACTGCCAAGCTCTTCTTTGAACTGCCATTTTGGGATACCATAGACCATCACCTCAAGTCGGGACAACAGGTTCCTCAACACATTTTGGTCGAGTCTTTGGTCACTATTGGACACCAAGATCACTAAATCCATTGCTTTCCACCCCAAAACTGATGGCCAAACAAAGGTCGTCAATTGGATGATTGTGCACATTTTGCACATGTACAAATCTAAGCATCCACATACATAGGATAAGAGTCTTCCCTATGTTCAACACAACTACAACATGGCTCTCCATATCTCCACCAACCATAGCCCATTTCAGGTGGGGTTGGGATTCCAACCCTTGGGTCCCATTGATGTTGCACTACCTCTTGCAACCACACAAGTAAAATCTTCCCATGTTTAGTCTGAGGCTGACACAGCCACCAGATTCGTTGAGAGGATTCAACACATCCACCTATAGGTCCATGAGATTTTGCAGAAATCCAATGCTAAGTACACGCAACACCATGATCAACACCGGGTACCGCACCAATTTCAGGTGGGAGACAAGGTCTGGTTACATTTGCAGAAAGAGCGCCTTACATGGCCCCATTGGAAGATTCACCCACTTCTCTATGGGCCTTACACTATCACCAAGGATGTAGGTAGCGATGATTTTGGGCTCAACACTCCACCCTTCCTTGGATTGCACCCAATGTTCAATGTGGACCTCCTTCGACCATATTTTCCACCATTATTAGACACCTCAGAGATCACAGAATAGTTGACATCAATAGAGATCAACCATGACTGCATGGAACATGCATCCACTAATCAGATAGTGGACACATAGGTGAAGGGAACTCGCCAATAGAGGATCCAACTTTATTGGGTTGTCAAGGCATGGAAATGCCTCCACCAAGACAAGTGGCGCACCCAGGGCCAAATTCAATAGAATTTTTCTCACCTGATGGGGGCACTCAATGCAATGGAGAAAATTTCTTCCTAAGGGGGGAGGACTGATTTAGGTGGATATTGGTGGCCACCCACCTATTCCAACTGGTTCCTATTGACAATTTTTAGTTCAACACGTTCTTCTATAATTATTTGTAATTGTGGGTTCTACACTTCTGGGGATGTTTGAAGCCATACACAACTTCCAGGTGGACATTGGTGGCCACCCACCTAATCCAACTGGCTTATTTTGGTTGTTTTCATGTCAACACATATTTCTGTACTTCTAGGGTTGTTTTGGGGCCCTAAACAATGTTTTTTTGGCTTTCCATAGTCAAACTATATACAGAGTTAGAGTTTGACAACATAATGTGTAGTTCTCGAAAATACCTTTCCAACGAGATATCATGCATCTAAAAGATAGGTCATATGCAAAAGTTATGACCCTGAGAAGTTGAGGCACCAACTTACCCATCGAGGCCCACATAAATTTTGGTGTTTCATCTCCTAGGGTTAGGTTTTTGGATGTATAGGGTTTTGGAATTCATGAGTAATGTTAAAAAGGCCTTTGGAGCCTCATTGTAATCATTCTTCTCAGACGGATGTGTGTAACAACCACATATCTTCTCAGAGATAACTACCACCATTCGAGCAAGTTGTTTTCAATTTTACAGTTTCAACCTATTTTATTTATTCAACATAAGTTATTGTTCACTGGATATCTATTGTTGTTCTCAATATCTCTGTTTATTGTATTCAATCTGTTATTATTTTTGTTACACTCATAAATCCATATCATCATTTCTTGTCACATACAAGAAAGAGACAATGTAATAGTTAAATATCAAAACATGAATTTTAAAATAACTTGCATCAAGAAAATGTGTCTCAATTGTTACAATGAGAAACACAAAATATATAACCTATGTTTACCTAAAATGCAACCTCAAATTGTCATATAGTAATCTTGCTATGATAAAGAATTTCCGACCTACTCCAAAAATAGAGGAACAACGAATCAAAAGAATCACATCATTTGTGCTATTCCATTCACTATTTCTTGTACCACCAATGAAACACATATACTAGAATAAGTGTCCCCTATGCCCTCATATATATTGTATTAGATCGAATCTTGTGGTATATCAATTTTCTAGTTCTCATCTTGGTGCTCATTTTCTTCATTCTAAACACGACCCTTTCCATATGGACTATCAGATTCATTATGAGCCTCCAAAGAATTATGTTTTGTATCAAGTTCATTAGAGAAATTTGTTATATTGTTTTCTCCCCTTCTATCACAATCTAATTGCCAAAGAGCTAGTGCTATTTCATATGGAAAATTGGTAATGTCATACTTTGTTACATATAATCTTAAACATATATCCATATGTTTATCAAGTTTGTTCCTCATCTTTGACTTAAAAAATGTCAGTGCATTAAACACTCTCTCATCCTCTACTGATCCTAAAATCATGGTTTGACACAAGTCCACTAATTTGAAATATTCTGATATGTTTTCCTGTAAGTATTGGTTAACACCTAAAATAGAACATAATCTTGTTATTTCACCATATTCTAGAGGATTCTTCAAAACACAAAATTGATTCCACATTGTTTCTGTGAAGCATGTGACTTGTTGAAACAATTTTGATTTATCTAAAACACCTTCAACTTGTTCTCCATGTATCTCGACCTTCTTTTAAAAGTGGTCCCCTAAAGTGTTTAATTTTTCCACAAAGTCGCATTTTAAATTAGTTTGACAATTTTTGTTGTTCCAATATTGAGGGTACACCATAGACATGGCCCTCGACAATTCATCTCGAGGAAATCATTCTCTTATCTCCGATGATAGTGATTTTGTAATTTATATCAAATTGCGTTTCACTGAAATGACAACATTGTCGAATAGGTCTCTTGACACAATGCACTCTTTGGTAGTTCAACCTGTCTTATCAATATAATGAAAAGGAACCAGATATCCACACACTGCCATACATAGTATCCCCTTTTTTTTTTTATCAAACTTCAATTTTTTTTCAATATTTTCTATACCAATGATCGTAGTCCATTTGTAAACCATGGACCTATGAACGATTCTGGCATCATATACAAATTATCCAATGAAAGACATGCAAATTTTCTTGCATTTGTGTATTCTGCAATATACATTGTGCGAATTTGAGATATTTTCACTAGGACATTCATTTCATCTAGAATATGAATAATTCCAACGAATGTTAATAATGTCTCTATGTCAGTTAGTCAAAAGAGAAGATATTGAGCTCTATCTACACTGAAGCGATGTTCATACATCACCCCTACCAAGGAATGGTACTCACTAAATAATATTTGAGATGGTCCATTCAATGAGATCCATCTTGTATCAACATCTTTTAATATCTTATTTCCATTTGTAACACCGTCAACAATTTTTTTAAACTCTGAAAATCATTTGGGACTACGAGAAAAATATGCATAAGCCTCTCGTACAATATCTTCAACTTTTGAAATCGATGGAAACTTGCTTACTATTTTAAATGCAAGGTTCATCCTATGAGCCATATAATGAATACTCAACATATATGGTGAAATTGATAGTTGTATTCTAACACAAAGGCCATTCCTTTATCCTTTCATTACTGATGCTCCATCTGCTCCAATACATACCAACTTTTTTGCGATCATTAAATGATCCACTCCACCAATTTCCTTCAAACTCTTAATAAAAAGTTCATAAATATTTCCAGCTGTAGAATTCTCCCTCATTTTATGAACCCCAAGTAGATATGAATGTCTAATATGGTCATTAACCATACAAATTCTCATACATATCCATGAAGTATTATCAATAGTTGCATGCATGCCCAAGGAAGGAGCAATCATGATGGATTGATTCTAATTCTTTCCTACTATTCTAATTGTGTGTGTTTAAATTGAACATTCTTTCTAACCAACTCTTTCTAAGCACATTGGCCCTGTAAGGATCTAAGAATCCATTTGGCAGCCAAGGCTATTATTAAAATTGTTTAATCCCAATCCACCTAGCTTATTAGTTCTAGTAAAAATATCCCAACTTGCCACATGTATCATTCTCTGTCTCATCCAAAGGCAATGACAAAAACCTAGCATTTGTAATCTTCTCTTTCATATCATCCTTTTATACTTGAGCTAGATATTTTTCCCATTCTCAACCACTCGTTAAAGACCAATGATAAGATGGAAAGTTTGGAATTTGAAGAAAATATATATATTTCATGTAATCCGGATAATCTGTCATAGGAAAACCTTTAGATAAGATGTGAAATACGATGCTTAGTTGAATTGTCTTGGATAAAAAATTTCTTTCCATCGTCTTTTCAAACAGAGATTTGATGCTTCCTCCACAAGCCTCGAGTTTTTCCTTACTTATTAAATATTTGTTATATTCATCGACATATTTGACATGTCGACATTCCTTAGAAAATTTCCATATGACAATATATTTCTCCTCGCCATCTACAATTTTCTTTTCATACACCTTTCCTACATGTTTCTCTATTGTATCTAACTTCATGTGAAATGTCATTGGCAAGCCAAGTTTCCAAATACATATATTGCATGTAAATTTTGGTTTCTCTTTCTCATTTTTTGGAGGTATTGATTCAATAAATGGAAATTTTGAGACCCAATCTATTTGGAATCCTCTCCCTATGTCCCATTGGCCTTTTTGTCTTTTCCGTGAATTGGTTGTGTTCTTTTCCAATGAAATATTTTCAACATTTGTACTTCCAATTTATGGTGAAAATGAATTTATCTCACTTTGATCACCATAGGACCATATTCCCTCATATATTATTTGGATATTAGATGCCTTCTCAAAGAGTTGACATCCCTTTCAGTGATAGGTTTCTCAAAAGATATTGAAGCATGAAGAGAATGTGGATCCTTGGATTGAGGTATTTGAAAGTATGATGATAGATCATTTTGTGTTGATCTTTTCTTCCCACGATTAGTGTTTGAAATCTTAATAAATATTACACAATTGAAATTTCAAATTGATCTAGAAGACAAAAGTGAAACCTGCATGAGAAATAATATAAAATTAGTAAATTTCCTACCAAGTATACCATCTTTGTGTGTATTTATATTTATTATATTTTTTATGAAATAAAATTCTCTAACTTATCCTTTAAAAATGGAAAATAAGCTTGAGGTCAATGAATCCACACAAATAAATGATCCTACAAGATTTCTAGAATGTAGAGACCATTGTCTATAGGTTTAGGCTCAACAACATCAATCATTTAAGGATATCTGCCAAAACATATTTCCAACCCTTTTACAAGAATTTTGCTAGCATGTTTGTAAGTATTTAATATCCTTACATATAATATTCATAACATCTGCATGACAACAACAAAGAAACTAGATGTCCTGTGCTCATTGGCATCAAAATTATGTATAACAAACTACTGAAATGAATCAATTTTACTAATACTTTATTTATTTTGGGGGATTTTTCTTGTCGTCATCCCATTATTTACATGAAAAAATGGATGTGAAATTTTAACCATCTTTAGCCATGCAGGCCTAGTAGGGAAATGCTAACTATACCAATACCCTTTTATGCACCAATAAATAATCTTGTTGACAAGTATATTTCCTTTCCATCAAAATAACAAAGACTCAAAGACAAGGAATCAAAGAGAGCTACACCTTGTACAGTTTCTTTGGGTCTTGTGGTTGGAAAGAAACAACATATCTTTCATAATAAGGAGATGTTTATTCATGTAGTGCAATAAATAAAATATGTTTATGAAGGAATATGGAAGTCTGGAAAAGTAAAACCCCTTGGATTCATCACAAACTTCAAAATTTTCTGATTGGCATGGATTCGATCCTTTGTTTAGGTATAGATTCTTTGGTCGTGCATGGATGTAGTTATGCAACCATATGATTCTTGTTTCTAGCAATATGATCTGTGATGATCCTGAAAGCCCACTACAAAGTATCGATTCTGTAGGAATGTATATATTGAAATACCAAGACCACAGACTTAAGAAAATTGCACTCACAATTTTTTGAATACCAAAAGTGACAAGTTTCAAAGAAAATCCTCCAAAACAAGCATCGAGGAAATATAGAAAATAAAATGTTCGGAATTAGGAATTTACTCTCTAGAGTCTACACTTGAAAGAAGAGCACATAAGAGGATCAAATTGTTTTGTTAGTTAGTCTCCATGGGAAATTTAAGTAAATAAAGAAATATGATGGTTAATTTATGTATGGACAGTCCTTGTACTTGTAGGGAAAGCTATATGGCTACTTTAGTCCTTGTACTTGTATGGAAATCTATATGTCTAGTTCAAAACCTTGAATAAAGACCATCATTCAAAGGGTTACACCATGTAGTAATCACTATCCTATCAAATTGTTATAATTTATTTAATGACACCAAGAAACACATAGAATATATTTGTAGGCTTTCACTCCCAACTACACTTGTATGAGGTATGGGTTTTTGATACCATAAACATAAATAACAATTCCACTACTAACCATTTAAGTTTCTGGAAGCCCTAGGTATTGTCTATTTCTTGGTTAACAGAGTGAGAGAAATTTCCTAGGAAAATTTAAGCACTTATCATCTTCCATTAATAGAAATGGGATTTAAAAACAATGGAGTAAATTAGAAAATCATCCTCCCCATAGTAAAACCATAATTTGTAAATAACAAGTGAAAGGAATAACTTAAAGGATACTCAAGTTGATGAAGCAAACTTTTGGAAATTGAAAATTGATTACCATTCTATGCCAGAATAAATGAAAATGTATACTTAGAGGAATTAGTAACTTCTATGTTTCTTCCAAGGACAAAGAACTCCTAAGATTTTAGATAAGATAATTGTATTTTCATGGCTTTCTATATTTAGTAGTTGTTGACTTGCTTTATGAGTAAACATTGAAAACTTGAAGACATCATTTGGTTTCTACCTTTAAATTTGAGTGAAAAACAAATGTTTACAAACTAAGTACTCCATTGTTTTTTGAAATGACAAACTTCTATAACTATTCTTCACCCATAACAAATTTCTCTGACTATTCTTCGCTTCCCCAAACAAAACATTCTCTTCTTTTAGGAAACCTAACTTTTTTCCTTATTTGGTTTGAACTTTCAATTTTATAAAATCGTGTATCTCTTAACTCAATTTTTTTAATATGAAAAATGCATGGAAATATATAAAAGCAATAGAGACCAAATGGTTTCTTGTAATGGATATGCAAGCTATAGTAGATACGTTGGTTTCTCTCCACCTTTTATAATTAGGAAATATTATAAAATATTCCTTTAACTAGAAGCTTGATTATGGTGCTTTTAACTTTGTAACAATGTACTTCAAGTCATTATTATGCCCACTGTGGTTTCTTTTGGGATTATATTTTGGATATATTTTCATTTGTGGTTTCTTTTGGGATTATATTTTGGATATATTTTCATTTGATAGAGGTTGTTTTTTATGTATTAGAAATTGATAAATGTGACATGGTTATGCGACTCTGATTATCCTAGAGTTGGATAAGGGTTCTTTTAGGACAGACCCTATATGTGTGATTACCTCATGTTTATTAACAATTTTTTAGTATGTTTTATAGATGTGTTTTAGTATTGATAATTATATGGAATTTTAAAATCAAAGGGGAAACCAATTCTAGTGAAATTATCAACTTCAATTACATAGCCTCTTCTATTAGGGCCATTATGTCTTCCAGTTATCTCAGTCACACCATGGAATCTACTTTCACAACCTATTTAGTTGAGCCAAGGACCGTGATTGTAACATTGATTTTAGTTGTACCATATGGCACATCTAGGGAAACATCATTGGTTGATCAACAAGCTGAAGTTCCATTGATAACACCAGTCGCAATATTAATTGCACTTTTCACAAAAATTATCATGGATTCAGTGATCAACAATGGCACCAATAGCTACAATGGGTGATGCACCTACTCCAAGGGCACAATCATTACTAGTTCAAAAACTTGGCATGGTGGTGAAGCCACTCACAACTTCTGGTATGATATCTACAAAAAATGCAATATATTTGTTAGTGGAGACAACCATGGTAGTGAATAGAGAATATTTGAGGATTTTAATATTTTGATGTTCTAAAGTATATAACTCCACAACATCATCAATTTATGTTGGCATGGATTTTGTTGTGCTTGCACAAGTTCCAAGGAAGTGTGAGAACCTTCACACCATGTAGACTTCACATTGTTCAAATTCAACTAAATCTCTTGCAACTTCTTGTATCAAATGGCCTAACTATTTCTCTAGAAATCCCTATACACGTTGATTTGAATTGTAGCAACAATAAGAATATGTTTCAAGAAATAGGAAATATAAGTGGACATATACCAAATTAAAATGTCATTTGTTCAAAGAAAAAATAATGCATCAAGAATCTAGTGCATGTGGAAACCTTTTACAGAACAATGAAATCTAGAGTACCTACAAAATAAAAAGGGTTTTGTTTTCCTCAGCCTCCTGTGGCGGGACATAATTGTGTAGAAAATTACAGGGTACAAAAAACTAATCTTAATCATTTAAGACAAAGTCCATTCACGTATAGCTAGTTGTCAAGAATCTTTTGAAATTATTTTCATGTTCTTTCTAGCTATAGACAATCAGTTAAAATGTCTAAAAATTAATAGGCAGTTGAGATCAAATATAAAAAATAAATATGTATTTTTTTAATAAATCCCTTTAGGTGAAAACTAGTTTGCTGGCACCTAAAAGGGATTAAAAGACTCAAAAAACCATCTTGCTCACCAACTTTCCTAAGCTCCAAAAACTCCAAGCTACAAAACAACTAACTTTCTCCATGAGATATCCTCTCCTTTTATAAGCTGAAGAGGATAAGGTGAGGAGGTTAGGATGATCCCACTAAATCAGAAAATCAAGTAATATCCAAACCAATTGGAGGCCACCTCACCATAGAAGCTTCTCCTTCTAGAAGCATTGAGAAGATGCTCGTTTTTCCCACGTACAAAAATCGTCGCACCCTTAACACTGAGAAAACTACGACGACGTTGAAGGCCACTGTGGTACAACCTGTGACGATCCTAGATCATCGCACCCTTAACAATAAGAAAGGTGCAACGATCCCCTTTTCTAATGTTTTTGACAAGGGAAAAGTATAATTTCATCTCTCTGGAAAAAATATCTTCATTCTTCTTCAGGGATTAAGGAAATTGATCCTTCTAAATAAAAATGATAGGTTTACATCATTAACGGTCATAAGGGTGATAAAAATAATGTGTAACACTAACCACTTGAGTGGTTCCGATGGGAGGATACCCAATTCTCCATGAATCCGTAGGTGTTGCGGTGGTGTATCAAAATGTCCAACAACCAAAATCTTAGAATGAGTGGGTTGGTTGGGGTATTTTCAGCGATTGCAGGGATTTGAAACTAAAATTTCCATTGGATTCGCCCAAGGTCTACATGGTTCTATGGCTAGAGTAAGGGGTATTGAAATTCTAGTAACATAGGATTCCATTACAAGAGTAACAAGCTTATTTTCTCATGGGGAGAGATGGTTTAATCGTCGAGTATATATTATAATGCTTTGAAAGATGAATTTGTCAGAGGAACCAATGAGAAACTACATGGAGGCCCAAAGGAAATTATCTGGAGCCGATTAGATGACCCTTGATGACATTTTTCCCGGTGTGTCCAGAAAGTTTTGACTTGTAAGGGTCGATATAAGTTATTGTATGGCTACCATTTCTGATTACTGGTTCATCTAAGGCATCACATGTATGTGAACATTCCCTATTTCTTGTTGATGTCTTTGGAATTGATGAGTGGCAAAGCACAAGAAAGCCATAATCCATTCACAAGTATAACCCATCATGGGTTGATTAAATTGTTGGTATGTGATGCTTTGTCTGCCGTTGGAAGAAATTGAGACTCGGTTTTTTTATTTTTATATTTTTTCTGAGGAACATGCACAAGAATATCCAGTTGAGGCAAAAGAGTATCTACAGGAAACAAGAGCAGATATGGATATGGCTGCAGAATCTATTGATCCTTCCTTAGAGGTTCTTGATCAAGCAGATGATCTTGATGAATAAGAGATGTTGATTGAGAAAGAGAAGCAACCACAAGGATATGGAGCATAAATGGTTATGGCTACAAAAGATGCATGCCTATTGTCTAGGGTTCAAAAGGAAGAGATGATAAAAAGAATAAAAGATAAACATTTAGTATTGCGAAGGTCATTGTGTCTGGCACATAAAGAACCATGGAAGACTCCTAAAAAGTCAAATACGCCTTGCAAAATGGAGGAAATTTCGCAGGAACCCTTAATTATTTTTGATGAAGATGAAGATGAATCCTTTGGAGAAGCTGGTGTGGCTACATAAGATGTGGATTTTGGAAAAACGGTTAGCAAATTGAGTCAGAAAATGAAGAAACCCTCCACTATAAGTAAGAGAACCTTGTATAGTAATTCATGTTATTAACAGGCCTATCAAAATATGAAGTGATCTGATATTAAATTGCTCAGGAGAAATCATATATTAAGATCAGAATTGGGGCAAGTAAAGGAGAAATTGAAGCTATATGAGTGTTGTGAGGGTTTAAACACTTTTCTCCAAGAATTCAAAGACACATATTATTTGTTGTCATCAAATTCGCTTGATGACAATAAATCGAAAGAAAAACAATTACAGGAAGCATGAGAGTCAGAGAAAAAGGGAAAATAAATTATGAAAAAAGGACATCAAGATAAGACAACAACTGTTGTATTTGAAGACAATGTAGCATTGAAAGAACAAGTGGCAAAGTGTCAAGGAAAGGTAGAGGTACTTTGGAGAAGAATAGACCAATTGATGGAAAAACAATAAGCAACAAAACCTTTACAAAGAGTCGAGAGAATAAGTTTTAGACATGCCCAATTGGAAATTTCAAGGTTACAGAAGGAGATAGATGCATTGAAGTTTGATAAACAATATTTGTGCTATCTGGGGCATACTATGAGGGCATACGCTGTGCCTTCACCAATTTACTCTATTTATCTTAAGAGTCAACTTGCTTCGTTACATGCATGTGCTCCTACTGCAGATGCTAGCTGTTACATTAACTCTGAAGATTGATTTTTGGCGTTGTACAAGACTTTGGGAGAAGAAGATAAAAATCGTTTTTGTGAACTGTATCAGTTTGACATAGTGATGATAGGACACACTGAATGGGATCCAAACCCATATGTTGTCGATGTAAAGATCAAGGATTTTACATCCTTTATGCAAAATAAAATTGAATGGAACAAATCCATGTCCTTGGTTGATAGAATTGAGAAGAAAGAAGGATTAAAATTAAGAGGTGAGCCTAATCCTTCTAAGTTGTTTGAAGAAATAACTGAAATCACGAAGAGTACAATGTTTGTTGCTACATTATAAATACATCAGAAGGTATCCCTCTCCTTTTGTGAGAATTGGATTGCCTTAAATATGATTGAGACAATATATGGTATACAAAGGAGGTTTCAACACCTTTCAATTGATAAGGAGATAAGGGAACCCTTGTGTTTGTCTCTTTTTCACTCATCATTAGACAAAGTACCCAGATATGCAGATTTCTTAAAAGCATTAGGGACCCAATGGATTGGATTGAGGTTCCATTTTCCTATCCTTTGGGAAATTTTAGAGCCTAGTAAAGAGGAAGAATTTTGGAAAGAAGTCATCAGTCAATAGGGATATAGGTTGCCACATGAATCATGTCGAACAAGAATTGACTAGATTCAGTGGTATTTGAAAAATGTGTCCCACAGGGAACCAAACTCTGAATTTTCAGAGTAATTTGTTGCATTGGGACATGCAACCACTACAGTTGGGGGGTGATGTTGAGACTCTATTTTTCTATTTTCTATTCCTATTCATAAGCCTTTTTACTACTTTTTTCCATCATAGTCCATGAGGGAAATATTCTTTTGGGGAAAACATGTAACTTTTGCATAGGTAAAGTCTTGATTATCACTTTTGTTTATCATGTGAATTAAGTAATAGAATATATTGTGTGCTTAATTGTGTACAAGTTTACTTGCAGAAATGGTCAAATATGGTGCGATTTGGAAGTAGCTGCAGATGTTGTGGATCCAGTATAAATCAAAGAGGATTGTTTTTACACCAAAACAAGGGTGTGAAACAACACATCACATGTGAACGAGAATGAGAATGATGGATTCATATCGAAATCTGATATGAATCCATCCATTGCAGATCGTGAATCCTGATTTGGGGAAGATAGTTTGATGAAAGTGCTATCTCTTAACACAATGCTAGATTTTATTTTACCAGATTGTAGTTAGAAGCTAGAAATATAACAATGAATCGATTTGATTGATTTTGGATGCTTTTCATATTTTTCTCTATAAATCCCTCCTTGCTTTGAAGGGAGTGGTTAACCATTTTATGAAGAACATTATTGCTCCTGTATTTTTGTGCCAGAATTTGATTAAAGAAGATTTCAAGTTTTCTCTTTCAGTTATGGTGTATACCCTATTGTGTTGATTAAATCCTTTCTTTTGTAAATTGTTGTTAGTGTCTGGTGGAAGCAGGCAAGGCCCCCTCCTGAAACCATATACTGTAGTTGTTTTACATATTTAGGTTAACACAGTTCTTAGTTAGTTCATTCTTTCAGACCTAGTGCGAAATGACTATTTATGTGTGATTTTGTGTTTACATTGTGGTGTGGTTTTTAATGAGTTCATGGTTAATGGAAATATGAAGATTGTATTATGCTTGTTATTGGAAAATCCAGTTCTATTTCATTGACAAGGTTCACTATTTATTTAATATTTGCGTGTAATTAAATCACAGAGCTCTCATAATTGGTTTGGTATCATTGTCTTAAGTTCATCCTTTTGAGGAAAAACTAGGATTATATCTGAGAACACGTGTGTTATTTCTCTCTGTTATGCTTGTTATTTTTTTGCAGTTAGATTTAGCTTTGAGTGTTGCATATACTTTGCATGATTGTCTATAAGTTTGTTCGATCTCTGGTTTGACATTAATGTGGTAAAATAAATGCCTTTAAAAGGCATCTAAAAATCCCCAACACCCCTGTGGTGGGACAAATTTGTGCAAAACAATACAGGGTACAAAAATTTGATCTTAATCATTTAAGACAAAGTACATTCACATATAGCTAGCCATCAAGAATATTTTGAAATTATTTTCATGTTATTTTCTAGCTATAGACAATGAGTTAATATGTCTAAAAGTTAATAGGAAGTTGAGATCAAATGTAAGCATATATGAATTAGCCTTATGGAGACAAAGGACATGTGTGCATAAGTCTATTTTATGGAACTAGAGAGAGGAGAGGAGATTTTATAGTTGTAGAAGTTGTTCCAATAAACTACAATATAAGAAGATTCCATTGTTGTTTCACACACATCCACCCACACAATTTTCCTACAAAGGAGGGGAAGGATGAGTAAACAAGCATACTCACCTACAACCAATCAAACATTATATTAGGATACACCATTGCCTTATGAATAAAACAAGGGAATAGGGAAGGAATGGACTAGAAAGAATCAAGATTTTGTTGTCAGTCTGGTGTAGGAAAACTCCAAGAAATATGTGCTCGCTTCAGTCCAACAAAGGCTTAAAACTGTATTGTCAAAGAATCTGGTTCTGTGAAACTATATACAAATTCACAAGAGGAATGAATTAAAAGGAAGAAATTATCGAGGTACCCTAGTACATGAAGAAAAAAAATGATCAAGGAAATAATGTATGGACCTTATCACATGGGAATGCAACTCCACTCCAAGGGAATGCAAATCCACTCAACAAAACAAAACAAATTGACACAGATATCAATTTTTTTTTTTTATATTTTTCTATTGACCATGTTCCAAAGGATTAAAAAAAATGTGCCCACTGATGTGTGGTCTAGCAACTTGCTGTAAATGATTAGGGGTTCAAATTCAAAACCTCCCAAGTGGGTGTGGATGAGGCCAGGTGCAAGAATTGAGTGATTTTCAAAGCATAGAAATGTCCCTCACAGTGGGAAAACTTAGCTAAATGGCTGATGTAAGTTACCATAAACAACGTTTCCAAAAAAAAAGAAATTGCAACATTCCACAATAGGTAATGACCTAGAGATAAATTGAATTTATGTGTGCTCCACAAAAGGGTTTTTCAACTCCAAAACTTGATGGCAAGGGATTTCATGGAAAGAAGCATAAAAGTGAAAGAGACAACAATTCATGAAAAAGGAAATGTGATAAAATATTTCTTTGATCCAAAATTTTGCATCAAAAACCGCCCACAACAGATGGTTAAATCAAAATAACAAGTGATGGCTCACACTACAAGTGGTATGGTTAAAAGGAAAAAATTCTAAAAATAAGAGTTTGAGTATTTTATAAAAGAATAAGAAGTATTTGGTGTTCTTTTCAGGCATGAAAGAATGAAAAATCTCAATCCCTCCAACAACATATAATGAACCAACTTATTAGGTAGATTAGGGAGGGTAAGAGGATCGAGCAAAAGTAATTAGTGCCAAAAATATTGTTAGGTTTCCTCAGACTGTCCTCAATCTCTACTAACTTAGCTAAGGATTCGATGTATTTTGTTGAGGGACCTTATGCCATATTTTCATTTGGGAATCTAGACAACGAACAAAATGAATGGTTATTGGTTGTAAATGCATCTTCAAGACCTGTTTTGACACCTAAACCAACATAGTGAGAACACATGAGATTATGGGAAAAAATATGCACAGGATAGGGTTGCTACAATCTATATATTAAGAAGAACAAACCAGAATTGGAATTTTGATAGATATGGTGGTTTTCTTTAATTTGGTATTTACTTGAAATGAGGGGGGATCAATTCAAAATGCTTACAACAAGTATGAGAAAATTTTCTAGGGGTGTTTAGGAATAATTTTCCACTATAGAATCACTTGTACCAACAATCTGAAAATTGAGACTTCCATCAACAACCCTATCATTTATAATTTGCAAGAAAAATTTCAAATTTTAAAAATACAACATATGGATACCATCAAGCAATTGGAGAATAAAAATTTAACCTCGAGGACAAAACTATAGAGGTAGTAAGAGGTTATTGAAACTAAGGTTAAAAATATTGTAATCTTGGAGAGCCTCAAAGCTCCATTTATAGGGATACAAAAACTATAAAAGAGAAGCATAAGGAATCCAAAATGCAATACCAAAGCACCATGAAAAAATCTAGGTACCAAGTGTTACAATTGTGCCAAAAAAGGTGGGAATAATTTAATGGAGGGAAAGGATAGATACACTAGGAAGGAAGTGAAAAATATCATCAAGAAAGTATTGAAATGATAACAAAAGGGCCTATTATAAAAAATCTCAAAATGCACTCTTCCAATCCCGCATTGGAATCAACAACCACTCTTCTAAGCATCATTTGTTTTACCATAACATAGAAAGAATATTGTTGTTGGAAGGAGCACCAAAGCAGGAACATGACATCACAATCATTTTAGATTATGAATGTAGAATTCCCATCCGAGCACTCATCAAACTTGACAAAATGGCATTGCTACCCAAAGATACAAGGGTGATAAAGAATGAAATATGAGACAAAAAGAAAGATACATGAAGTATTCAATGGCCATTGCAAGGTCCAAAGAAGCAAGATATACTATAGTAAGAGTAGAAATAAATGCCACAAGATATAGTGTGAAGAAAAAGTGGCGATGGAGGAGAATACCTCCATGAAAATTCACAGATGAACAAATTATAGATAGTTTCCAGGAAGAAGAAAAAGGTGAGGATAAAGATGAGGAACAAGAAGACCAGAATGTGGATGATCCACCATTACATGAAAAAAAACAAGAATATTCAGAGTCACAATGAATACAAAGATGCCTACCTCACCATTGGACTAGAATGTAGCCATGGCGACCATTGAGAAGATAACTAGGAATTCCACATATGTTGCTACAATGTTGAATAAGATTTAGGAAAATCATGACATTATGAAATATATTACCACAGACACATAAGAAATGATTTTCAACATAGTGTTGCGACTATTGGGGAAGGGAAAGGAAGAATACATGAGTGATGCACATAATCAAGCAAAGACATATATGCATAACATTTTTCCTTTGGTCATCATGAATTCCTTATTCTAGCTCCACTCCAACACCTCAAAATCAATGGATATTGGTTTGAAGTCATCATATGATTTGGTTAGGGCCCATCGATATTCAAGCATGGATAGTGGCATTCAAATATTCATAATAGAAATAACCGTCGATCTTTTGATATTATATATTTTGTATATATTTTGGAAGGCAAAACAAAATAAATGAGCAACAACATTCAAGTAAGATGCAGAAAGAGAAAATACAAGAAAAGTTAAAATAATCATTTCTATCATAATTATTTTCTATGAGGAAAGACACTGAGATGAAGGTAAATACCTATCAAGAGGAACAAAAACCATGGCAAGTGTTCACCGTCAGAGCCTCGTGCCTCGCTTCATTGGGCACTAATCAATTATGCAAGTGAAATCTCAAGAACCTCTACAGTGCTCACAAACTGGACAAACCTATGGCTATACAATACAAAGCATGCATCATAATGAACATATTTGAACCAAATTCACCTATGGGAAGATCCCATATGATTTATACCAGGTGGGAGGGTCAAATTGCTCTTAAAACCCCCCTTGTTCTTTGGAAATCGGGCAAAGGGAAGATTGTAACTGCCCAGTGCCCATACCATAAATTGGGGTGAATTAAACCATAAACCATAATTTTACCAAATGGGAGGGTGAAGATGTACAAAAAATTCCTAGATTTCTAGAAATGGAGGGCGAAGATGTAACAAAAATTCTCATTTTTTTACAAATGGTGTGATTGGAAGCTTGTAGCTCAAAATTTTAGGAGTGAAATATAATTTGTTTTCTCTTTCTCTCATAGAAACATGGGCTAACCCTCATTACAAATTTTATTTTAAAATAAATTAGGGGCTATTGATATAAGTTTAAAAAAATCACTCTAATACAAAAATTCACCCAATAAAAAATTGGAGGCCCCTTAATTTCTCCCATGAGTGAAATTTCTCCCCTAAAATCATCCTTGCTGTATTGTTTCCTATAAGTGAGGGCCGATGGAATCATGATAATTACAATGGTTGTATATGTAAATATAAGGGCTAAGACCCTTATGAATAATTCCCTTATGGTTAAGAGAATTTGGTATGGACTCATAGGATCATTAGCAGTTATAATTAACTGCTTTAATAAAGGACTAAATCCTGTGTATATAAATCCTCATGATCAGAGGACTGATGAAGATGTGTAAGGTCAGTTTACTCGACCTATAATTGTAGAAAATTGCTATTGGAATGACCTAATTAAGAAAAGGAAAGAAGAGTCCTTTGTATTGTTACTAATCCTCATATAAGAAGGAAGATAACTTAAACATATGAGATAGTTTTGAGCTCATGGATGTATTAAGGAAATGTATAAACCTATTGAACTAAAGGCTTTCCTATGCAAATGAATTCAAAAGGAAAATAACTGGAACACATATG
>SNQJ01S0013985.1:308075-331675 GCA_010110895.2 Picea sitchensis
ATATCTAATATGAAATGCTGAAAGGAAAAATGAGCAAGGATACTCTATTGATTAAGATAGAAGGCAAGGTGAGATTTCCTTTGAGAATATCATGAACAAATAATGATTTAAAACAATTTGTAAAGAAATATGCATATGAAACTGTGAAGTGCACCAATGGTGGACACACACAACATGCTAATGCATCTGATTAAGTGCACATAAGTACAACTTTAAATCAAGTTGATAAAATAAATATACACAAATGAATGTGTATCTTAATGCATGGTAAGAATGCACACTAATATTCCTTAAGAATATTGGATGAATATATGAAATAATAAAACTGAAATGACTCTAGATTTAGACCATTTCAGATGGTATTGGATATGCAACAAGAGGGTTTCATGTTGAGGAAGTTCCATGTGGATGAACCGTACAAAGAATACTTCAAGAGCACATAGCCATACCATTAGTGACTGCTGATAATGAGGTAGTGGATTTCAAAGTTGAGTTATATAAGAATCATGGATTATATTTTAAAATATCACGCATGAGTAAAAATACATGCAAACGAATGAGGACCAATCTGATTTTTGGTTGGGGAATGTGCATAATGCACGAATTCACAACTCATTATGAACAAGAAGCTTGCTGGTGTAGCATGTTGATTTACCCAAGAAGGTCAAGGTGAACATGACCAAGACTACTCAAGGAAAAGAGTAGGGAGGTCCCAGGAAGGGATAAATTGTAGAAGCAATGAAGGAGAAAAGGATTAATACTTTCTCACTATAGAAATATGAATAAAGAGACAGAGTTGTATGCTTTAAAAAAACAACTGTGGAAATGAGTATAGCTGGTAAATGAAAGAAAAATTAATAAATATGTTAAATAATGAGCTTGGTTAAGCCATACTGTGTGAAGGCATTGAGGCCTTGAAAAATAATTTAGCTAGACTGAAAGTCCCAGACTGTGTAGAAGGAGTTGGACAAGGGAAGAGTCCCTTGACCCCTTTCTTGTTGTTTATTGTATTTCTCTGGTATGAGAAATTGATATGTTCATGTATGTAATTGTTTGGCATGAGAATGTTGATGGTTGCACTCATAAAAAAAAGAAGTGAGGAATAATGTTGTAGAGTGCATATGAATTTGGTGAGACAAATATGTAATTGTTCTGCTGAGATTAAAATATATGACACATGCATTTTAATTTTACATGACAACTGACATAATTTTGAATGTGATGGTGCATGTCATGTATAGGCAAAGATTGGAGTTGTTGGGGAAGAGAGTTACCAACGATGGACAACCTCATGTAGAGGTTAAATGCAAGAAGGCTACTGATAAGAGTTGATGGAACGACCTTGGGATTCCCCATGAAGCACCACTGATGATGTAAAAATCAGAAAATGGTGTTGGCAGCCATAACATGTATAAAAACACCATGCCCATGTGACATGAGAATTTAAAAAGGGACTGGGTAAGAATACCTTCTAAAATGTTTTATTATTTGATGAAATAGATATAGCTTTGAGTGGTTGTTGTATGCCATTGATACCCAAGCAGGGTATGATTCAAGAAAGAAGAACCTGAAGGACAGAGAAATAAACCTCTAGCAACCAAGGATGATTGACATCCTTGCAAGAAAATTCATGAATGAAGTATCATGAATACTTTGACCAATCGAGAATGATTGGGGAACAAAAGTGCTCATAAAAACACATTGATTTAAAACAATGAGGACATGCATGTTTGCACGAGAGGGTAGGTAATGTAATTCCCCTTGTGAAAGAAGTATCTTCCAGTGCTCTACAAAATTAAAGAATGGTAAAGAGAGAAATCAGGTGGCCATGAATGTTGGCACCCTGGTTACCCGAGGAGAAAGAATGATTGAATGCATTCATATGAAATATTAATTTCATAAGATGTATGTTGATTTGAGGTCATGATCAACTTAAAGAAAGAAAAAAATAATTTTGTTGTAGTAATGAATGTGAATAAATAAAACCAAGTGGTGAGAGGTTGGCTGAGACCCAACACACCATGGAAAATTTCTTGACATAAAATGTAGTAAACTGAAATCAATGCAAAGGTACATTGTGTGTGAATGTGGTCATGGACATTGACACATTGATTAAATTTACTTAATGATGAATTTCATTTGGAAAAGTTGGCATGCTGAGATGATGCATGTGTAAGGAATGATGTTTCCTTTTTCTTTATATTGAATAAGGTGAAAGCAATTTAATTGTTAGTATGCACAATTTTGAAATTAAATCAAGTGTGCAAGGAAAAAGTTAATGTGCATAAGAACTAACAATTTATTTGGCTATGTGAAGACAAAATTGCAGGAATAGGGGTCTTGGATATGGAAAAAAAATAAGTCCATAAGGGGGACCGATTATTATTGGTTATGAAAGAGCCAAACTATTATGATAAGGAAATATTATACTTGTGAATCTAGTTCCTATGTGGAATAAATCTGAAAATGAAAATGCGAAATTGGAAAGATGTGGGTAACATATTTGAAGAAAAATTTAATTGGAATTGATGATAACATCTCACAAATTTTTATATGAATGTGATACAGGTGAGATGAAAGATATGTCCAGGGAGGAAAAATGATGGCTGTCAAAGACTGGAAAGCATGGAAAAAGAATTTTGTAGTGACATGAGAACCCTATGATAAGCCATGATCCCCAAAGAATATTGTGTTGAGGTGGCACGGGCTCGGGGGATGCCTTGGCAAGAGAAATTCAGAGGGATGCCTCGAATGTTAGATTCGAGAAAGTCTAAAAAATTCTTCTTGTGCGAGAAATCCTTGGCGAGGAAAGATGGATCACCCGAGGGATTGTATAACAGAGAAGAGGATGCATGAGCCTAGGCCTGGAGGGTGAGTGACTGCAAGGAAGAAGAGACTTCAATAGTTCTTGTAATCTGTTAATTACGATCATGCACATAATGGGTATGTAAAGGGAAAACATCGATCCAAGCACATATGATAGCCACACAGATGAAAATCCATGAAATGCATAGATAAGTATTGTGCTGATATGTGAATTCTTCCTCTTGAATTATGAACAGTAATAAAATGTTTATGCCTGAAACTGTGAATTAACGTACTTGCTGTAGGCATGAGCTAAATGACAAAGATTCTAGAAAGAAACAGATAAAGAAGAGGAATAACATTGATGAGGCACCTGAAAGAAGAAGGCATGGCAGGTGTTGCTGAGAGGTAAAGAACATTGAGGGTGGTGTTCCTTCTAAGGGGGAGGGGATTGTAACAACCCCTCTCTAAAAATTGAGTATATGTAATTAATCATTATTGGTGATTTCCATGAAATGACATGTGAATATTGTAAAAGTATTATCTGTTTAATTGTAAATACAAAAAACTAACTATGGGGTGAAGCTTTAAAGTACTGGACATGATACCACTAGGGGAAAGAGTGAATAAAACCTAGAGAGGGGTTCATCATGCTAAAGAGGACACAAGTTTCCTTGCTGATAATATTTGATTCTAGGAATATTTAGATATTCCCCTTTACTTTGATTTCAAGGAAATCAATTAATGAGGAAGGGTTGGTGGTTGAGAAACCAACCACCCTCAATAAATATAGGCATGGGGAAGACCTAGCTAGAATAGTTGAACTGTCAGCCAAAGGTACCATAGAGTACCATCCCTGCAACAAAGATTGAGAACATGGGTTCCTTCTAAGAAAAGGAGGAGGACAGGTCCATAACCTTCCTGTGTGGAGACATGCAAGAAAAGGAACACAAGCAGACACAAAAGGGGGTTCATGACTAGAGAAGAGGAGAGTTCTGTATCTTCGGTCAGATAGCCCAGAAAATCCAAATTTGAGCTTTGAAATATGCGATATTGATGTTGGGAAAGCATATGATAAACCTCACATAGGCCTTGAGCTAGAGAGACATGAGAAAATTTGAACTAAGAGGAGTGTGAAGGAGAGTAACCTTCACCTATCAATTCTCCCTAAGAATCTAAGAGAGACTCCTTGGTGGTATAATGGCTTGGAATGGGAGAGGCCTACTGCCGAAGTGAATGAGAAAGCAAAGCCTATGGTTGGGTGGAAAGGTGGACACCCATAGTTAGTTGGCCGATCACAACTTGTAAAACATATAAGTAGTCTTATACTTTGTGTGACTGGATTTAATTAAAGGGTTGGTGCCTATAATAATAGTCATGATTGTTAATCTTGTTTGAGGGATTAATTCTGTAAATGCATACATAACTGTATAAGATTTATGTTGGATTTAATTCTTGTTACACTTGGAAGTCTATGTATAAAATCAAAATGTGCATGCCTGATTTATGAAATCAATGTTGGTTTTCTTGGTAAATTGTAGCATTGGAATGACTATAGAGATTAAAGAATGTTTCCTTCCTTACACCACTGAAAGTGAGCGAGATTAATCATTGAAATCCCCGTGTAAACTCGATGAGTCTCAACAAGCGTTAGTCGAGGAGAGAGTATCGATCTGGGCTATCCAAGAAACAAATTAGTCCAGTCTATGAAAATCCTTGCATAGATGACGATTGACCGAGGGCCATCAGATCTACCAGCCAAGAGATCGTAGTCGTAGATATTTGTAAAAGCTCAGGAGGGTGTTCTACGACCCGAGGGATCAGAGAATCAAACCCTGAAATATTTCTAAGTATAAATCTTTTGGAAGTCCTGATACATCGATGTCCAGGGACCAGGGTTCCAGCCCCTGGTTCCATACCTTTAACTATAATAAGTGCGAGGAGAGAGAGAAAGAGATGTTGTTGTGATGTGTTGTGCCTACATTGTAGCTAGGGTGTCACTGAGGTGACACTTTTCAACTCCCATCCTGCGAATGAATTGAGTGTGGGCCTTGTTGGGTATGAACCTTTGTATCTTCACCTGGGTTTTTCAACCATCGGATTTACTAGCTGAGGGATCTCAGTCGTAGATATTCATAAAAGATCAGGAGGCAATATTGCATCCTAGGGCACCAGACCTTAGAGGAATTATAAGTCCAAACTTCTTTGCAAGTCCCGTTACCCAATATTTGGGGACCAGGGTTCCAACCCCCTGTTCTATGCCTTCTTGCATAAACTTGAGGGAGAGAGAGAGAGTGAAGTCATAATGACGTAGTGTGCCAACTTGGATGCCACAATGTCATGGAATGGACACCTATCAACCTCTAGTTGTAGGCGAGTGGAGTATGGGACCCCTCGTCATGCCCAAGTTTTGTGGTAAGCACAATAGATTGGAACCATTGTATATAGGAGTGGATTAATCTTCATCGTAGATATCGATGGAGAAAAGTCAATAAAACCCCAGATATGCAGGGATTTTTATGCTACAAGAGATAAGAAAGTGTCGATGTATGAGGTGGCGAGAATCGTCGATCTGTGGACTGATGACTCAATCTCCACCGCCCGATCCTTAGAACCACTACCAGGTTGGAATTGTGAAAAGAATGATGGTAACCATCAGATATACCTACAAGAGATGTTAGCCATAGGTCTTGCAGTAATGGGTCGAGGTTCATAATCCTGAGATTAATGTAATCAATCCCCTCATAATCGTCGATATGAGTTTAGTTAATCCCATTGTAATCTTGGGTATTGAGCGTTCTCGACGTTTACACTATGTTGGGAAAGTCATGATGTCCGATGTCCGGTGGTGACATGTCACGATGAATTGTCCATGTGTCATGACATGAGTGGTTCCACATGTCACGTTGATTTGGCACATTTGGACGAAGGTCTAGGTAGAAAATGAGTGCCATGTGTTTAGTGGTATGGGAGACATGTGTCATGCTAGGTGGCATGACCACATAGAGCCATGTGCCCCAGGATGCCCACTGTATTTTGTATGTTGGACCACCGAGAGGTTTTTGGGAAATAGGACTTACAAAGAGGGCCAATGGTCGATAGAACTGAGATCACATCATATGATGTCATTCAATGAATAGGAGGTGGACAAGTGTCAATGTCCTGTTGGGTGAACCTGGGCACTGCAATGAAATGTACATCCATGCTAGCCCACATGGAAGGAACATGTGTCATGATGTTAATGGTGCCACATGGCATGTGGATTTGATGCAATGAGATAAGGGTTTGTGGGGAAATGAGTGCTACTTGCCAAAGTGGTACCAGTGCCACGTGTCATATCATGTGGTATACAGTGGCGGGGCCATGTGTCAGAACAGGTGGCCTATTGTGAATAGGGCCGTGTGTCCTAACCTCCATCTCATGGAAGATCGAGCCTTTTGGGATATGTGAATAGTGAAAAGGGTCGAGCTCCCAAAACCCCGAGACCTGATATTTTGAGGTCACACGGTTTGACAAATCAGTGGACAGGTGTCGTCATTTGGTGAGAGAGAACCTAAGGAGGATGTGGAGCTCCACATTGAGCTCAGAATAGGTTGAAAGCCGAAGTGTCGAAGTTCCGATGGCTAGGTGGTAGGTGGCACGCCAGGGCCACGCCGATGCATAGTCAACAATGACACCTTGTAGGCCGAACATGTTAGTTCCATGTCGAATGCATAAAATGACATAGATTCACATCACAATACAAAGGCACTTGACCATTAAAGGCCCAAAATCTTCAAAGGCCCATAAATTTTAATCCAGAGCTCTGTTTGGAGCAAACTTACAATCATTGGAAAGATCTTGGAAAGTAAAATATGATGGTATCCTTTTTAAATGAATTCGAAGAGGTTCAGGAAAGGCGAAAAATTAATACCCCATCCCTTAATAAGGGTACTTAAGGGATTGGGTGTCTTACAATATTTGTCCTCATGTTGACTATTCAACCTTATTGTGAGGATAACATTCAATTAAAATATTCAAAAGATACAATCTTTCTCACTCAAAGTGAGGTTCATTGATGAAAGACATTTTGATTCCTTGTGCATGTAGACTAAGAACAAGTCTTATGACTTGTAACTCTTACTTTCTCACTTCATGGTGGACGATTCTATGATGCTTTGGCTCAATGCTTGTAGAGTGATGCTTTGTTTTGTTCTTACTTACCACATGACTGGAAGTTGGAGCTTCTCTTTGTGATATACAATGATAGAAATTGTGATAGCCCTATTCATTACTTTGCTCTATGCTTGGGAATTGATTTGAGTGTTGGTTTCTTAATTTTTCACTTTGGAGGCTTGAATGGTTGCATTCTCATAAGCAATTTTCGCTGAAGCATTATTAAAGAAAAAACCCTCCTTTCATTGCTACATTTCAACTCTTTCACCTTATTTTCACTCTCACAACTCCATTTGTATAAACAAAACCTTCATTAAACAAGGAAAATGGTAAGAATGATAATGCTACAATATGAAGGAGGGAAAGAAGTAATACCAATGGCTACCCAAACTAGAAAAAATCTTCTTATTACCTTGATCAAAGTTAAGTGCAACATTCACGAGTTTAACTCCTTTGTCTCTTCAAATGAAAAGTTTTAAGGAAAGTGAATATAAAGAAAAGAGCAAAGAAGCCATTCATCTTTGCATTGCATGTATGAATTCGCAACAATTAATCTCTCATTTATAAACCATAATAATGTAGTTTATATCTAATAGTAGTAAAGAACTTGTGAATTTAACACATTGTTAACTAATAAAAAATGTTTTCATTTAGAAAATAACATGATCAACCATGAATTTAAGAAAATTAATTTCTAAATGTATATGATGGACACATTTGCAAACTCATATTTCAATGAACAACTTCTCGGTGTCGAATGATGGTTCCAAACAACCTTCTTTTCCCTACATAATATAATGAATCTGCAATAAATATTAGCATGTCAAATTAGGCATATAAGATCCATTCTACGTATGTGCATCATGCAACAAGAGTCTCAAACGAGAGTGGAAGAATCCTTGGATGCCATGAAATATTGCACCATCCCAAATCTCAATCATATATAAACAAATATAATGTCAACAAACCATTCAAAGTTGCAATAAGGCATTCATGGGTAGCAAGTGATTTTGTCATGAATCCATTTTTCCATAGGTCTGAGTGATTATTTATGAGTTTGTTTGCATGATGGTGTTTCTTGGAAGCCAAGAGGGCCAACATAATGAGTTAGGAGGCTGAATAGAACACTGTGAAACTCAAGAGGTCCTTTGGAGCTGCAAATGGAACTTAATTTTATGCTATTAGTAATCCCTCAACACACTTCACCAATCAATTTTTTTCTTGGATAAAAAATATATGGGAAACAAGAGATTTCCCAAACTCCTTATCAACACTTTGTCTTTTATAGAAGCCATGTAACTGAGTGTTTGAGATGTTGGTTCTACCCATAGCTTGAGGAATCTTAGTGTCTCTCTCTTGGGTGGAGAATCAATTCAATTGTCCTATTGTATTATCACGTTGGCTATAGGTAAATTGAATTCTCTTCTTTGCTAGCAATATCATTCTAAGAGCACCTTGGATGATGATTGCAGATGAATGAACACAATTGAAATGTTGGTCCTCCTTACAATTAGACTATTTGCTTGTCTCTATTTCTTGGTAAATATGGTCACCACTTCAAGGTAATATTTAATGAACATTAGGCTATTTCGAAAATGACCAAACCAAGTTCTCTAATATGAGAGAAATGTAATCCAAGCTATATTGAAGTTTCTAGACAATGTAACAACACATCAAGGAAAAAATTAACAAGAAGAGAACTTCTTGGAGATGAAGAGAGAATTATGCATCAACTTGGGAGAGAGAATGGACTTGTTTGTAAGAAAAAATACCTTCCAGAAGCTCACAACATATTGAAGAAGCCTACAAACAAATGAACTATTCACCCACATCCAAGATATGGTAAATAAGCTTGCTTAGGGTAAATGAAAAATCACAGGGCGAAATAGAGATGAACCAAGGTAGTAAGAGTCAATTGCAAATAACATGTTGTTGAGTATTAATATTTTTATATTTCTGATTAATATTTTTATGTCTCGAATAATAAATATATATTTAATAAATTAGAATTACCATCCTAATGTTACAAGGAAATAAAAATATGTCCTTGTATGTCAAGTTAAAATCGTATTTGGATTCCATAGGGGAAATTGGAATCCAAATAGAACCTTTGTGGCTATTCTATATCATGGAAAAATGTGGGTAAAAAGAAAATAGTACTTACTTTAATTAATGGATACACATTACTTCAGATTTAGATCTATCATACCATAAATAAAACAAAAGACACAACTACTGCAAAATGTAGTAGAATAATCCAAAAAATGTGATCAATAATTGTACCTAATGGAAAGAACAAGATAAAAAACACCTGTGGATAAAATTGCGAAGACAGATGCCTCCTGGTGGCCTATCTGTGGGAGGGTTCTTCTTTCTTTCCTGGATGTATGGTAGCATTGGCTAGATTTTCCTCTTGGATGAAAGTAACAATGGTGGGATGCGGCTAAAAGCTGAGTGGAAATTTTGGTAGTATCTCAGTACTCTCAAGGAAAATTATATGGAAAATGGTATGTCTCTCTCTATTTTATAGGGAAAATAGTGGTTATCCTTGATATAGTCAAATTGATAAAATATTGTATTTAACCAAATCAATTTTAACCGCTAATTTGAATTTTCCCTTTAATTTGAATAAAATAAAGAGGAGGTGGTGCATAAAAGTGGATTATGGGTTAATTAAGTGAAATAACTTAGGAAAAATGGGCTTTCCTAAGTTATGCAAGGGAATAATGGTGTGAAAGTGTGAAATAATGTAGGAAAAGAGGTTTTCCTAAGTTATGTAAGGGAATAATGGTGTGAAAGTATGTATGAAAAGGGATACATAGGCTATGATGGTGTATATCGATACAACTTAGAATTTTGGGCTAGATGTGTGAATAAATGGTGATAAAAAATCCCCCCTAATGTGAGAGGTTAGGAGAAAATCGCATGACCGACATACATTATAGTTTTCTCTCACTGGGATATGTTTCAGATGAAGAGAAGAAGTGCTACCATAAGAAAAGAAAAGAAGGCCCAACTAGTGAAGAGGCCACAAAAAACCACTTGTCAATAAAGGGTCACCAAGTGGGGAGTAATATGATATCAATGGGATGAGGTAGGCATACCCATACTCGTTGAGAATACTCATGACATCAATAGTGAGACTATAAAGGGGTCTCAAATACAACATGGAGATGGAAAATATAGCCAAACTATATCAATATGATAATATTAGTCTCATATTTTGGAAGGGAAAATATGAAGTACATCTTATCTCTGGATGAACTGAGTACATAAGAATTGATGCCTCCTCATGCTGAAGGAAGGATGTGTAAACAAATTTAGAAGCCTCGCTGACCAGGAATGATTCTCCACAAATATATCATGAGCATACTTGAGGAAGGATCATCATGGGGCTATGAGAACGATGGTATGAATCCAAGCAAATATGAGGAATCACATATGAGGTTGAATCATATATGCATGTATGAATCTCAATAATGTGAGGACATGATATCCGACCAAGTTTGAGAGAAATGAGGACTCTATCATCATGGCCTAAGGTTTCCCATCAATTGGGGGATAGGTACCAAGGAACGGCAAACCATCCCTTAGAATAGATATGCTGAAGCTGATACATGAAAGTCCATCAGGGATTAGTGCTCAAGGAGTATCTGTAGGCCCGGTATCCAAAGAAAAACATGTGAAGATATAAATTTGGAAGCAACTGTAGAGATTGGAACATGCGAGGGGATAACTATAGGAAAACCCCCTCTTGAGGTCTGCTACATCTCACACATTTCCGGGATGATGGCATCAAGAATTGGATCATTGAAATGTCAAGTTTATGAGTCTCAAATGTGCGAAAAGGAGATAAATTAGAGAACATAAAAGACAACCAAGGCACCAAGGATAATAAGGGATACAAGGTAACAATACTTTGGGCCAAACCTTTATAATACAAGTGCTAAATTTGATAGAGGGAATCCCGCTAGAAGCAAGGAGAAGGAAGCACCAAGGGACCAACACAAGGTGACAAGCATGATGTGACTGATGGGAACTGACACCAAGGAATGGATGGAAGGCCAAGAGAGGTGGACTCAAGGCTTCCCTTTTTCATAGCATAAATGTAGGGATAATCTGACAAGAACTAATGACATCCATAAGGATGGTGGGGATGGGCATAATGCCGACCAAATGTGTTAGTGGGACAACTTCAGATGGATATATGGGAAACATGTGATGGGTACAACTGATGGAGGGGTGAGTCATGCCATATTCTCTAAACAAGGGAAACATAAGGATGCTTCCAGAGGGGGAAAAAATGTGTAAGAAATACAAAATTACTCACCAATGTGTTTAAAAACATAGTGGCCAAGTGGAATCCTAGTGGAGGAATCCATTCATTAGAGAGGGATTCTCCCTAGGAGAGGCTGGTGGGGATGACCAGGAAGGGGGAATATGAAAGGAGGAAATCCTCCTAGAAATGCCAATGGGGCTGGCTAGAAGGAGTGAACCCAAGTGGCAAGTCCTCCTAGCCATACCAATCGGGATAGATAGGAGGAAATAACACAAGGGGGATATTCATCCTAGTAATTCCAATGGGGATGGTTAGGAAGAAATTTCATGGGAAAATTCATCTCAGAAATACTGATGTGGAAAGAAGAGAAGAAATAAATGACATCAAGGAAAATCCTCCTAGTGATTCCAATGGGGATGGCTAGAAGGAGGACACTCAACTCCGTCTAACAATGACGATGAAGATAGTTAAACAAAGAGGATGACAATACAATCCCGTCAAATAATGCCAATGGGGTTTGATTAGGAGGGGAGATTCAAAAGACTAGTCTGCACCTAAAAATGCCAAAGGGGATGGATAAGATTGGACCACAAATATATCTTCAAAGTATGTCTATGAGACTTGTGCAAAGGATAAAAATGAGGAATATACCCCCTGAGAATTTCGATGAGGCTGAGCAGGGAGAGTTCATCAATGACTATCATTCCTGAGAATGTCAGTGGCATTGAAAAGGAATGAAACATAACCGAAAGGTATCCCTCTTAATGTTGGTCAGGAGGGAAACCAAACCAAGGGGTTCTCATGATAATGCCTATGGGGATGGTCAGGAGATATCCCAACAAATGGGACCTTCCTAAAAATGCCAATGGGGCTAGTTAGGAAAGAACCAAATAACCAAAAGAGACATAACACTCCAACTAAGAATGCCAATGGGTTTGGTTAGTAGAGAGAACTAAAGGACTAATCCACCTCATAATTCCAATGGGATGGTGAGAAGGTGGCTATGATACAACCCTTCCTCTCCTAATAATGTCAATGGGGATGATTGGGAGAGAAGAAGGGAGGGATATTTCCAGATAATGCCAATGGGGCTTTTCTAGAATGGATCTCTCAAAGACAACAAACCTCCTAGTAATTCCAAAGGGGTTGGCTAGGAGTGGGTGGAATGATGCCCCCAACTAAGGGACGCAATGGGATGCACTAGGTATGCCCCCATCTAGAAGCAATCATTCACCCAAGGAATATACAACTCTCCATGTGAGAAAATGGCTCTTAGATGAAGTGTGGAATTAAAAAAAAAAGTACCCCTTTGAAGAGTGAAACCAAACAATTCCAACGATGCAAATGATTTTTCAATCGGAGTCTGTATGAGCCCGCATCAACACAAATAAAAATGGCCTTTTTTCCATTAAATGAGTTTCCCTCCAATTTTATGGTTCATTCTCACTAGTGGTGGAGGATAAACATGGAGATGAGGATAAGGACCTAAATCTTGATGAACTCATTATGGGGTATCCGACCGATGAAAACTGGTGTTGCAAGGTTTAGTTTGGTGGTCTATCGTTACTCTTAAATACTGTCAAAGTACTTTTCTAGATTAGGTGCTATTTTTTTAAGTTTGGGCACCCTACTGAAATTTTGAGGGCCAACACACTTTTTGGGAAAAAAAGTGCATTAACCAATGCAAGAAATGGCCTATTATGTGAGTTGGTCAACACATTAAATGGGGGGAAAATAACGTTGGTCAACTTTGGCCAAATGGGACGAAAATTGAGGGGTGGCCTCTAGTCCAATGGGGGCTAAATAGGAAACTCAAATGGTGTGTTTTTATGATACGGAGGACATGAAAAAAGGTGGTTTTGTGTAGGTATGGGAGATTTAAAATTAATATGGCGAGATTGATACTTTGAGGAAACTTGAGCAGAGATGCAAGGATATCCGACTATGTGGAGGGCACTGGCACAATAAAGGTTACTCAAATTCTTTAAAAATATGCTAATGAAAGTGGAAGAAGGGCTCTTGTCGCATATAGTGTGGTTTTGGGACCTCGATGATGGATAATTCATGGTCCATGGTCATTGTCTTGAGATAACCATGTAGGAAATCTACTTTCTCATCGGGTTACCCCAACTAGGGGTGGTATTAGAGAATCCACCTGTGTTTCCTCGAGGGAGGTGGGTGGAGGAGTTCATAGATCACCACTATCTGCCTATCACCTAGATCCATGGGTCTGCGATCTATATGAGTGACATAGAGAGACTAGATCCATGAGTAGTGACAAAACAATGATCTGGATACTAGGGATCCACTCCCTACACAAGGTGACTGGATGTAAGATGATTGTGATAGAGAGGGTGTTATAGGGTGCTCAATTTGGGTGGGAAAAAATTACTCTTGATGGTGCTGTAGCAACAATTGATGGCATATCAGAGTGTATGAGGAGGAAACTGTGCCTTTGGGACAATGCTATGTTCCTTCTTATTTAAGTGCATTCCAACACTCTGCCCTCATGTGCACATTCATGATGGGGGGCCATAAGAGTGTTGGATGCAATGGTGGGGGGAAATACTCCGCAGAGGTGGAGGTGGGGGAGTGGGAACTGTGTTCCGGCCCAAGTTCTTTCGACATTGGGAGAAAATCACTATGGTGAGTATCCATACTCATGGATGAACTACTAGGGGGACCCAGAACTACCTTTGCTAGTCGATCGCGCATGGGGACCTGATGGTGGGGAATAATGTGAATTTGGTTATGATATCTGTTTATTGCATCTTATGAAATATGTCAATATGGTATATTGACTATATATATGTGTGAAACTTTCATATATAGCTCCAATGAGACCGACGAGGTTGACGATCACCAAAGAGGTGATTGCATCGACCAATCCTAGGCCGAAGGAGGATGGACAGGTGGAAATCATGCAGGCATAGATGGAGGACCTCTGCTATAGGTTCATGATCCTATTGACAGGGGTGTCCGATCATGGGTGGAATACTATGGATGACCACTATATTGGTGCTTGTGTTGGAGCACGAGCAGAGTGATGCTACCTCATATAGAGAGCAGGAGCCACATGACAGGTGGTGCAGGACCTGCCATCAAGGGATATGATGCCATTGGAACACATTGGTTCATACGATGAGGATGAGAAGTAGGAGGGGATACATGATCCTCCCCATTTTTGTATTATATAATGCGTGATGGGTAGACCGACTGTATAGTAGAGTAGTGGAATCAAACTGATACAAATGATGTTATATTTGGTTTTTTCAATATATGATATTATGTTGGAGACATATATATATATATATATATATATATATATCTGTGTGTGTGTGATGATAAAATGAAAATTTTACGATGTATGGGATGTACTAATGTGCACGTGTGAGTGAATACAAAATGTGTAATGTATGTTATTGATCCAAAAAATCCTTAGATGCTGATAATTTTAAATACACATAGACATCTACTTGATCTTCGAAATAAAATGATCACTTGATTGTTTTCCAAATTACATGTGAAGAAATTATCTAACCAAATACACTTTAATGCGATGGAAATATCATTTTGGCATTGATGTCAACATGAAAACAAGAAGTACCATAGTGGAGTATGACATGAAAATGAAGTAAAAGCTATAGGAATACTGAGTTACAGGAACACAATGGACTACCAGAATACAGGGGATCACCTGGTTGAGTGATTTGAAAGAATGAAACAACTTCAATTACTACAATAGTCAAGTTGAGTTGTCCTAGTGATTGTATATTCTATTGAGATATGATTGTGATGAACAAAATGAATACTAGCGAGTTTCTCTCTTGAATACTTTCTCGTGCACTATAATTTCAAAGTGTAGTCGAAGGAAATTTCGTTGATGCAACACCGAGAACCCTTGAGTCTGTCGGATCAACATGATAATCGATATTTCGTAGCAAGTTTTGGTCATCATTCTTTCCAGGCCGAAGTTGGACGAACCTTCAAACCCAAACAATTTCCAGCAGCCACCAATGGTTAGATCCACTCAGGCAGTCAATTGTTGAATAAATTGGCATTAATGTCAAAGGTTAGTAAGTGATCAAATATATGTCAAACGTTAGTAAGTGATTAAATATAAATGTGACCTTGGTATCACTTTAATAAATAAAAAAGTGGAAAATTTAAGTGGAAACAAATTTTACGCAAAAGTGGAAATGAAATTGGATTAAATATAAATATGACTTTCATAAATAAAAAAAGTTGAAAATTTAAGTGGAAGTGGAGTTTACGTAAAATAGGAGTAAATATGAAAGTGGAATAAAGAAAAAGGTAAAAGTGAAATTGGATTAAAGAAAAAGGTAAAAGTGAAAGTGGAGTTAAAGAAAAAGGGTAAAAGTGAAAGAGCACATGGTATTTGCAAAACATGGTGGTATTTACCTACGATAAGGTAAAAAGTGAATTAAATCATGATAGTCAAAATCTATTGACCCAATTGTAAACGTGACTAAACGATCTAGAAGGCACAATGGTTCATTGAAATTGTATTAATTTATATAGTATGATTAATATCTTATATTTAAAAGGCACATACTTATAATGAAGAGATACATTCCTGTATTGAAGAGGTACATTGGTTCATTGTTATTTACAAAAAGACACTATGGTTCAATGTCCTATACATGTTGGATGACTATATAAACAATAAAATATGTTGAAATAAGGAGTGAATCGATGATTTAATAAGAATATATAAACACAAGAAGATTCCAAAGGAAGAAATTGAAGCTTGAATATTAAAAACTGCAGTGAGGGTGAAAGGGTGGAGCAAGGGAGGATTAAAGTCCTCTACAATTTGGAGCATGAACAACAGGGAGTTGCATCTTCCTCAAGTTGGTGCTTGAAAAACATGGGATTTTTGTCTCCTTGAGTTGGTGTTCAAAACATGGGATTGTTGTCTCCTTAAGTTGGTGCTCAAAAGAGGAGATTGGTGTCTCCTACAAGTTGTAGCTTGTAAATGAAAATAAAACTTTATATAAATATATAAAAATAACATTTATAATGTTTCATGTTAAAATTCCGTGTACTGTTCTTCTTTGTTTTTTTTTAATAAGATTAATGATTAAGTGGTGTTAAATATTGGAAAAATAAGCAATATTGATTCACCCCCCCCTCTCATTATTAAACAATATTCCAACAATTGGTATTAGAGAGGATTCCTTCATCACAATCTAATCACTAGAAGGAAGATTCTAAGAAATCAAAATGGATAAACAAGAAGGGATGTGATCCAGGTGGATATTGGTGGCCACCCACCTTTTCCAACTGGCTCAAAACAATTTTCTAGCAATTTTGGTAATTTACTATTTTTAGCATTTTTTTTGGGTCCCAAACTTCCGGGGCCGTTTTGAGGCCCTAAACGATGTTTTTTGGGAAAATGAGGAGAAACATGGAAATTCCTTCGATGTTGCTCACCTCAAAAGTTGTATTCCTCGGATAGATCTTTCTAACGGTGTATCAAGTGCCCCAAACATAGATCATATGCAAAAGTTACTCCCCGGGGAAGTTGATGTATCAACTACCTCCATCGGGGCCCACAAACCTTTTGGATTTTCATCTTCCGGGGTTAGGGTTTTGGATTTTCCTTATGTTAAAAAGGCCCTTAGAGCCTCATTGTAATAATCATCTTCTGACGAATGCGAGTATCTGTCACATCTCTTCTCAGAGATAAGCTGCCACCATTCTAGCGAGTCTTTCACTTTGTATTTTTACAGTCTCTGTACAATTCTTTCATTAATAGAAATCGTGTATTGCTGTATCTTTTTGTTTATGGTTACATCTATGATACATTTCTATTATATTAGTGGATATCCGCAATATATCTGTGCATTTATTTATTATATCTACGCTCTCATTTCGTGCCGAAAATAATCCAGATCAGGATGTCCTCAAACAAAGCTCCACTATTCAAAGGAGATAACTATGCATTTTGGAGTATAAGAATGAGAAGTTACCTAATGGAACTGGGATGTGATGTCTGGCTATATGTGATAAGCGGTTATGATGTACCAAAAACTACTCCTTCAAACACAACTGCAAAGAAACTCTGCAATGATAATTCAAGAACCGTAAATGCAATTCTGGGTGGATTAGCAAATAATGTATTTTTCAAAGTCATGCATTGTAAATTAGAAAAAGTGATATGGGACAAACTAGAAATAATATATGAAGGAGATGCCAAAGTAAATCAAGCAAAGCTTCAAACATACAAAGGACAATTTGAAAAATTGAAGATGAAAGAAGAAAACATTGCAAAGTATCTTCTAAGAGTAGATGAAATTGTCAATTCAATCAAAGCACTGGGATAATATTTAGACGACACAATTATTGTCCAAAAGATGCTGAGATCATTACCAATGAGATATTATGCCAAGGTATCTACCTTGGAAGATCGAGAAAACCTTGACAAACTTACAATGGATGAACTTCATGGGTTTCTTATAGCCTATGAAATGAGAACAGGGCAAGAAAGGCCATAAAAAGGGAATGATCTTTCAAAGCTTCAAAAGGAACAAAGAACCATGAGCATGTGTCAAATGAAATTCACTCAGACATATTAGATGAGGAAGAGGCTAACTTTATAAGGAAACTCAAGAAAGGGTCTGGGGAATACAAAGGGAAGTTACCTCTCAAATGTTTCAATTGTGGAAAAGTTGGGAATTTTGCCTCCAAATGTCCCTATCCAAAGAAGAAGGATAGTGATGATGAATAAAAACTTATAACCATAAAGAACACAAAGAGGGAAAAACTAGAAACAAGAAGAAATTATAAAAAAAGAAAAAAAATTACTCCAAAGAAGATAATAGTTCATCTGACAAGAGTGAAGATGATGAGACATAACTTCTATTTATGGGCATAGAAAATCAAACTGATACTAGTGAAGATAATAATGGAGATGAGTGAAACTCTGAAGTTGAAGGATAAATATACCTTGAAGAAGAAATTATTAGTGCTCTCGAAGAATTGAGAAAATATAAAAAGGAAGAACAAATCATTAAAAGAACAACTGTTAGATTATAAAGAAGAAAAAAAATCAAGAGAAGAAGAAGTTTAAAAAAGCATCAAGAAAATAGAACAAATCGTTGTTGATTTGAAAACTCAACTACAAGAAGCTAAAAGAATTGAAGAAGTCTTAAGTAAACAACTTAATAGAAAGGAGAAAAAATACGAAAAATTAGAGGCTGAAATAGTTCTTCTAAGAAGGAAACTTGAAAAAGGCACTAGCCTTTCAAAGATTCAAAAGTGGTTCAAAAATCTTGAATGACATCCTTAATAATTAAAGACCATAAAGTAATAAGGTTGGATTGGCTTATGATCACAAGGAAACAAATAAAGGCTTAAAATATGGAATACAAATAAATGATGAAAATATAAGGACTTATGCAGCTGCCCTTTAGAGCTCCTTCAAAAGAGAAGAGAACCAGATAAAGACTAACTCTAATAAACAAATATATGCACTCTCTCCAAAAATAAATGAGTACAGAAGAAATACTACTCCAAGAAGAACTCCCCCAAAAAGGTATCAACAACTCTTTCTTGGCTATTGTTTTTCTTGTCATAATTTTGGGCATAAAGCATTAGAATGTAAAGCTTATAGAAATAACTATCATAAAATTGTTCAAGGATATGGCCATAATAACAACAAGGATATGGCCATAATAACAACAAGTCTAGTAGCAATCAAAGGAGTAGAAACTATAATTCATTTTCTCCATCACAATATCACAATATTGAATGCTATAAATGAAACAATTATATTCATAAAGCTAGTAATTGTAGACTATCGAAAGATTCCATGAAGACAAGTATTTCCAATGGTCAAGAAGAAAAATATAAGAATATATGGAAGGAAAAACAAATAGATCAAGAAAAGGACACAAAATGTAAGGTAACCTTATATGCCAAGAATAAAAGAAGCCAATGTTATGTTGACAATGGATGTTCAAAGCATATGACATGAGATCAAAACAAATTCATCAATCTAAAAAGGAAAGAAAAAGGAAGTGTTATATTTGGAGATGATGTCTCTACCAAGATACTTGGAAGGGGTACAGTCAGTCTGGGAAATAACAAAGCTAAAGAAGAAAATGTGCTATTAGTTGAAAATTTGAAGCTTAATCTCCTTAGTGTGAGGCAAACATGTGATCAAGGACACATTCTCATATTTGACTCTCAAAAACGTGAAATTAGAAAAAAAGACTCAAGAAAATTAGTGGTTGTTGCACCAAGGACATCAACCACTGTTTATATCTTAAACACAAAAGAAGAACAAAAATGTTGCATGGGACAAATATATGAAAGTTGGCTATGGGACAGAAGAATGAGACACATAAGCTTCAATAACTTGATAAAAGTTAGTATAAAGGAAGATGTGAAAGACATGCCAAAGAATATAAAACTTCAAACTCTGTTTGTAGGCACTGGCAACATGGGAAGCAAAAAAAAGTAAGATTCAAGAAAAATGAATACTCTACATCAAAACCATTAGAAATTGTTCATACTGACCTCTGTGGACCAACAAGAACTAAGAGTATACAAGGTTAAAATTATTTTATTTTATTCATTGATGACTATACAAGAATGATTTGGGTATCCTTTCTCAAAGAAAAATCAGAAACATTCGAAAAATTTAAAGTCTTCAAAGCACGTGTTGAAAATGAGTTTGATATCAAAATCAAGTGCCTAAGATTATACAATGGAGGATAATTTACCTCAAATGAGTTCAATGAATTTTGTGAAACACATGGAATTAAAAGACACTTTTTAGCTCCAATAACTCCCCAACAAAATGGAGTTGCTGAAAGGAATAATAGAACTGTTCAATAAGCAACTAGAACTATGTTAAATGAAGCCAAACTCCCAGATAGATATTGGAGAGAAGTAGTGTATACAACAATGTACATATGTAACAAAGCACAACTTAGATTTAACCACAACAAAACACCATATGAGTTGTAGTTTGGCAAACCAACATCAATTAAACACTTCAGAGTTTTTGGAAGCAAATGCTACATAAAGAGAGATGATGATAACCTAAGAAAATTTGATTCCAGATTAGATGAAGGAATATTTATTGGTTACTCATCCAACAAAAGGGTCTACATATTCTTTAATCTAAGGCTGCACAAGATTGTGGAAAGTGCAGATGTAAAAGTGGATGATCTAAAAACAAAAGGGATCAAATCTAAAGACAATCCACAATTTGATGAAAGGATAAGAGATTATGATGATGATGATGAAATTAAATAAATATAAGAGGCTGAATCACAAAGTGAAGAAGAAAAGGAAGAGGAAGAATCACCAAGACAAGATACAAAAGCACTATCTAGAAGAATACAAAGAAATCATCCCAAAAGTCAAATCCTTGGTAACAAAAGTGTTGGAGTTGAAACAAGAAGAAAACTAACATATGAATCAGAAAAAACATTGCTCTCCCTAATAGAACCCAAAACATTTGTAGAGGCCAAAAAATATGAAGTCTGGATCAAAGCTTTGAATGAAGAGCTTGATCAAATAGAGAAAAATCAGACCTGGGAACTTGTCCGAAGACCAAAGAACAAAAATGTGGTAGGGACCAAGTGGATTTAAAAAAATAGATTTAATGAAGATGGTCAGGTTATAAGGAATAAAACAAAATTAGTGTGCAAAGGATATGCACAAGTATAAGGGATTGAATTTGAAGAAACCTTTCATCCATTTGCAAGAATGGAAGCCATCAGATTATTTCTAGCATACTCATGCTTTAAGAATTTTAAAGTCTATCAGATAGATGTAAAGTCTACATTTATGAATGGAGACCTAAAAAAATAAGTCTACATAGAACAACCAGAAGGATTTGAACAACCAGTAAAATAAGAACAAGTGTATAGATTGAATAAGGCACCATATGACCTTAAACAAGCACCCTGAGCATGGTATGCAAGATTGGATAAGTACCTGCTACAACAAGGATTCAAAAGAGGCATGTCTAACAATAATATCTATCTTAGAATTGAAAAATAAAGTTTGTTAGTCACAATGGTCTATGTGAATGACATCATATTTGGCTGCAATAATGATGAATCAAGTTATAAATTTTCTCTAGAAATGTAAAAAGAGTTTGAAATGTCTATGATTGGTTTTGAAATATTGTAACTGGAAAGAGTATTCTACTTATTATTATTATTATTATTTGAGTCATTTATTTATAGATCAAATCCCCTTTTGTGGATTGATCATGTCGGGCATTGTAATTGACCAAATCCCCCTTTGTGGATTGGTCAAACCTTAAATATATTATGCAAATTGAGAAGTCGGCCCCTAGGATAATTAAAGTGGTTTTAACCACTAAGAAGACAAGTCGGCCCTGCCCAGTGAAGAGAAACCTTTTCAACACCTACCCGTTTGTATAAATAAAGGAATCCAACACCTCATTATCACACTCACTCAGCTCACTCATCTAGTGCAGAAGTTTGAAGGAAGTTACGGTTGCCAGTTGCCGGAAGAAGGAAGAGAGTGAGGCACATTGATCAGTGTTGGATATTCTCTAGTGTTTGGTTTATTGTCTTGGCATTGTATTGGCTATCTATATTAAGGAAGTTTTTGTTGGGTTTTCTTCCCCATGAGGGTTTCCCAAGATAAATGTTGTGTATCTTGTGATTGTGTTTCTCTCAGTGATCCTACCTATGCTATTTTTATCTAGTAAATTGAAAGGAAACTTAATAATAGATCAAAACTTAACATGGTATCAGAGCTAAGCTGAAGAGAGCACATTTCACTGGATAAATAAAAACGTCAATGTTGTTGTACAAGAAAATTAGGGCTTTTGTTGGAGATGATTTTTTACCTAAAACCCATCCAGAAAAGTGCGCCCTACCCTAGTGAATATTTTGGCATCTTGAGCGCACCTTTTCAGTGGATAGAACTCTCAGAAATTAAAACCTTAGTTTTCACTCGTACCAGAAAACTAGAAAACCAGAAGTATCAGAAAACCAGGAAACCAGAACTAGTACTAGAAGTACCAGTCTAGATTTCCGCAAGCTCAGTTTCAAGGGGTAAAATTTTGATTTTCAGAAATCTAACTGCACCATCTTACTTTCCTCAGCTCAACGCATCTAGACCCTGGATCAGAATTTCAAAATTTGAAGTTTGAAAAATTAGGGTTTCCTCATAAAACCTTGAGTGCTAGTTGCAGTTGCAGTTTCAGAATCAGTTGCAGTATCAATTGCAGTACCAATTGCAGTCACCATTGAAGTTTTAAAAGGGGTTGGTAATTATTACCGCTGCTACCAGATGGTGCCACTACCTGCAAATGCTATCAGAGGTATGTACTCACATATGTTTAAATTGTTAAGCTTTAAAGGGTATTTGTAGGAGAAAGGATCTCTTGCCATAGATCCAGAAGGATCTCAAGATCCAACACAATCAAAGGAATAATGCAACCCAGGTTTGATTATTCTAATATGAATCTATGTTTTATGACATTATTTTGATCTAGGTTGCATGTTGAAGCTATGACCATCATACTAACCTTTGGTCAAAATTAAAGTCAAGGGGTTAGATGCATTAAAGTTGAGATCATATAATTTATTCTCTAACCCAACTTTCTGTCAAGATAACATATTGTCTTAGTACAAAGGATAGGTTGAAGAAAACACTTGTCATCTTGAGTGAAGGACACTTTGAAGAAAAGAAACACACACTCATTCTTGAGGACAAGATTCCAGGTTCCAGGTTTGATTAATTAAGTTGATAAGATTCAAAGTTGCACATGACAAGTTGATAACTACCCCATTACAAGTAAACACTATAGTTGAGGTAGCAGTCTTTGAAAATCATTATGCTTGGTAACATGTGAGCATATTGAGATAAATTCTTAATGTAATAATTTACCAGATACAACTAACATCTCCTCTAGGATAAACTTCTTGTGTTTATTCCAGGTTACCTTGGATGAATTGTTAAGAACCAAATATCAATATAGCATAGAAAAACCTCAGAATAAGTACTCAACGCCTTGAAAAAGAGATAAATTCATATAATAAGCCTCTTCGAGGGGGCAACCTCCTTATGCCCACATAAATGTACAATTACAAGATGATTCAAAATGAACATGTCTCCTTGGTATATATAGGAGACTAGGAGGTATAATTACAACTAATGGCCTAACGCCGACATAAATAAAATAACATTACTAATATAATATGCCCCAATTAAAGGGTAATGAGCCACTATTTAGGGCTTAACATTCCCCTCCCCTTGAGACAAGTGTTGTCCGCAATTCTTGAGTAACTCTGGATGCTTCTGTATAAAAGACTCATCTTCCCAAGTGGAATCTTCA